>JACBAH010007107.1:0-20791 GCA_014282315.1 Neospermospora avenae | reverse complement strand
CCTCTTACTCCTCCTCTTACCCCTCATCTTACCCCTCCTCTTACCAAACCTTTCAAATCTGTGTATGCTGAAAGAGAGGGCGCTATCGCTGAAACCTATTTCGTACCCATGGGTATATTACTAACTACCCGAGCCATCGCGTCCCGCATTCCCCTTTCTCACAGAGAAGGCACGAGGACCTTAGGTGACATCTTAAAACAAACACTGCCGTGGAGCATCGAGGAGAAACATCGCCACCATGAATTATATCTTCGTTCTGTGTTTTGTCTTACCTCTTATTTACTTGCTTCGTTCAGTTTTTTCTCTGCTTAAGAACTTCCAAAAAGCGCAGTCAACGGGTTTTCCAGTTGTTTGGAGTCCTATCAGCCCATATAACCCGGTGTGGATCCTGTACAACAAGAGAATCTCGCCAATTCTCCTGAAATTGCCTTTTCATCTTGGAGATTGGACCAAACACAATGCTCTCGACTGGACTTGGACCGATCGCTTGACCGGATCACTTGTACACAAAAAGTATGGCAAGACATTCGCTCACGCAACTCCCAGAGAAGTCGAGGTATACACTATCGACGCATCCGTTTCCAAACAGATTTTGTCCAGAGGCCGCGACTTTATCAAGCCATGTAACTATGCGAGTAGGTTCTCCTAATAGTATCATTCTTTGGAATTTACATGTTCATGTCTTGCAGAAATTCTCGACATCTATGGGCCTACAGTGCTCTCTACTGACGGAGAGGACTGGCAACGCCATAGAAAGATCACAGCTGCTACATTTACCAACACAACCAATCGCCTCGTTTGGGCAGAGTCTATTCGACAAGCTCAACAGATGGTCGAACACCATACAACCTCTGAAGAACCATCCCCTGGAATAATTACCACCGTCGTGCCGGATATGTCAAGAATATTTCTTCACGTTTTTACGCGCGTAGCTTTAGGCATCTCCTACAATTTCCACAACGAATCTAAAGAGCTAATACCGGAAGGACACCGGTTTAGTTACAGAGACTGTCTCCACATCGTCCTCAAAAATATAATGCTGCTACATGTCGTTCCAATGGCAGCCTTGGACTTACCTTGGATGCCCAAAAAGCTTGCAGACCTTCGGGATTGTTCGCGCGAGCTCCTCAGTTACATGACCGAGATTGTAAACTCGTGCAGAGCTGATTCAAGCTCGGTCAAGCCGCTGGTCAAGCCGCTGGTCAAAAACTTGCTTACTACGATGCTGCAGAAGAATGAGGAGATGAGCAGCGATACGTCTGGGTTGGCTAAGCGTCGCATGTATCTCAGGGATGGCGAGATGTACGGGAATATGTTTGTCTATACCTTGGCAGGTCACGAGTCGAGTTCTCACACAGTCTCTTTTGCCATCTACCTGTTGGCTGCCTTCCCCGATGTCCAAAGCTGGCTGGCCGAAGAACTTCAAGAGATTGATGTCACTGAAGAAACTTCTTATGATGAATTGTTTCCTCGAATGACACGTACAATGGCAGTTTTGGTATGCTTGACTCCTCCTTTCAACAACCTCATAGTCCTCATCTGACTTGACCAGTATGAAACGTTGCGTCTCTTTCCTGCAGCTCCAATGCTTCCCAAAAATACAGGATTCAATTCTGCCACCATCCAGTCCAATGGTCAGGATCGCGTTTTACCACCGGGTACCAGCGTTTACGTGAATATGCCGACGATGCAGGTGGACCCTGAGATATGGGGCCCCGACGCACACTTGTGGAAACCAGCTCGTTGGATCAAGCCGTCAGCCTCAACCCAGTCGGAAAGTTCAGGAGAAGAGTTCATCGGAGCTGCTGAAGGCTCGTTTGTGGCATGGAGTGAGGGACAGCGTGTCTGTCCTGGTAAGCGGTTCTCACAAGTGGCATTTGCAGCAGCACTCGCTGCAATATTCTCTAGACATCGGATTGAAGTGATGCCTAGAGAGAACGAAAGTTTCGAAGAAGCAAGACAGAGAACTTGGGAGGTTGTGAACGACACTTTCGTTGTTGTGGTAGTCAAGATGAAAGATCCTGGCTCAGTAGTCTTCCGAATGATTCCTAATTCTTAGTTAGAACCATATATCTAGAACTTGTGCAATCCAATACTAAAACGAGATAGAAATGTCCAAAGTCGATTGAAATCAATGTGATGATTGTGAGCGTCATTTAAACTAATCACGGTTACGAAAGGTTAGTTTCAACTCCTACCAATGAACCAACAAGACCTGGAGAGGCCAGAAACGATGGTGTTGTCACGGCTGCGAGCTTATGAGGCACGAATTGCACGTATATTAATCATCTAAAGCTGAAGTAAGTAAAAGACTACGTTATAGGATGTACTGATCCTTATATAGGTTGTGCCAGCACCAAGCTAGCACCACCCTCGATGTCATTTTAGGATTATAGTAGCCAATCTCCAGGGAGATTCCGCGCATTTCTACGGAATCCTATTTGCCCAATTCTCCAAACGGACCTCACGACAGTCCTTTCCTTCCTCTCCCATTCTCTTTCCCTCTCGGGACTCTTCCACAATCTACGTTGCATTTCCCAGGACACAATCATTACCTCTGAAACATTTGATAACATGTGGATGGCTGAGCCAAAAGGGATCTAAAAGATGAAAAATAAGAATCCATCCGATCTATAGATTTATCCCTTTTGATATGACAACCCTGAAGACGTTGCAACTAGACTTGAGAGATTGTTGTAACGACGCCGGTGACTTTTACTTATTAAGATATTAACCCTGCTTTTAGGCACGCACTGACTTGAATCACAACGCAGAGGTCAGCTGTCAGGACGCAGAGGTCGGGTGTCCTGATACCTGAGCTCCGGTGAACCGCACGAGTTTCGGAACATTTTATTTAGTTAAGCGATACTGTTATTTATAAAACGCTTTTGAAGTGTTTTTGTTATATTAGAGGATAACTAATGCTAGTTATTACTAATCCCAACACTAACCTCGACGAAGCCTATCTATTAACCCAAACTTGTAAAGATTACTAATTCTGCCTTTAGCTCGCTTGTAGGCTTTCCGACGTCCGCAAACTTAACTAGAAGACTTTTAGGTCTTTCGGACTTCCGTATTATCGAAGTTACCGAAACCTAATTCTAGAACCTTATAAAAGCTCGGTTATAGCCTTTTATCTCTAGTGTTAGGCCCTATATATTTATTTTTAAGCGAGTATAAACCAGTATTTACTTCTAAGAGAGATTATATTATTAGAACACTTCGACTAAAACGCTTTGGAAGCGTTTACAGCGCTTACTGTTTAGCCATTTGTGTAACCGCTTCCAAATCGTTTCGAGCCCCTGAATTCAGATTTCCATTTCGGGCTACGGACGATCGATTTTAACTTTGCGTAGTCCATCTGAGCTTGGCTGCACATAAAGCAAACCATATTTGACCACCACTTAGATAGTCACCCTGCTGTCCGCGATATTGCCTTCGCAACCTTTCAAGGCATTATCTGCACAGTCCCTTTGCCCAGTCTTGTGTACTTGGCGGTTGGGATAATAAACCCTTACCCTGTCTCTATCACAAGGATCCTCAGCAAGGGCCAGCACCCAATCGTTTGCTCAGATATAGTCTAAATGTAGGCAAGAACCTTACTAGAACCACTCTGAACTCTACAGGGTAAGGGTTGATTTATCCCAACTGCGAGTAGTATTAAAAAAAACCTTATAAGGCGAGATGCGCCAAAATGAACTTTCAATGAACCTTAAGTGGAACGATCATATGCCAGAATCTCACTTGTACTACCTCACAGGATCTTGCACGATAGTTACTTTGGCACTAACAACAGATTTGTCGGCACAAAAGTATCGTCGACAACCAAGACGCCTGCCTTGGCAAAGCCTGGATGAACGGGCATGAGTCCCCCGATTCGACCTACGGTCACGGAGCTGAGGATTCGCAATGATACTCGGTTTAGATGTTCATGAAAGCGAGTCTTATAAGAAGAGAATCCCCTTCCCAATGCGGTGGATGATACAAGACAAGGTTTATTTCTCTTAGCACATTTTATTTATAACTCCTTTATGTTACTTGCTTCAACCGCGCCAATATATCGCAGGCAATTATGGATGACAAGATTGAGCCTATCGCCATTATTGGGCTCGATTTGAAATTTCCCGATGATGCTGTCTCCGCCGAGGCTTTCTGGCAAATGCTCTACGAGGGCCGCAGTGCAGCTAGTAGAGTGCCGGAAGGCAGATTCAACATTGATGGTAAGCTCACCTGATCAAATGTATTGGCCATCCTCGTTATGGGCAACATTACGATCAGCAAAACAAGTCTGACTTCCTCAGCGTTCTATCATCCGGATCCAAGCCGCCTGGACAGTGTGAGTCCCTCCTGGAACCTTCTCCACAATTTGCAGGACGAATGGCTAAACATTTGTGCAGATCCGTGTCAAAGAGGCGCATTTCATGAAGGAGGACCCGAGAGCTTTTGATGCCCCTTTCTTCAGTATGTCGCCAGCAGAGGCTTCTATCCTGGACGCCCAACAGCGTGGGTTGCTCGAGGGCGCCTATCGAACATTTGAAAATGGTACGGAACTATTCAACTTCCCTTCTACTTGAAATCACTGTTCTCTGTTCTTGCGATACAAAAAGCTAATAACCACTGCTTTTGATCTTCACAGCTGGTAAACCTATTCATAAACTCACCGGCTCCAATACTTCCGTTTTCGTTGCCTCTTTTGGTCGTGATTTTGACGCCATTTTCAGCCGAGATCCAGAATTCCAGTCGAGATACCAAGCAACGTCCTCAGGATCGTCTATGCTTTCTAATCGTATCAGTCATTTTTATGACCTCCATGGACCTTCACTCACTGTTGATACAGCGTGTTCAAGTGGTCTATATGCTTTTCATCTCGCGTGCCAGAGTCTCTTGAGAGGAGAATCTGACATGAGTCTTGTGTGTGGTGCAAACACATACATTACTCCGGAGTGTATGAGTCTGCCACTGAGCAATGCGGGATTTTTATCAGTAGATGGACGCTCGTACAGCTTTGACCACCGAGCAAATGGCTATGCTCGCGGTGAAGGCTTTGGCTGCGTTCTTTTGAAGCCGTTGCGGAAGGCGCTTGAAGATGGGGACATCATTCGTGCAGTGGTTCGGGCTACTGGTGTAAATCAAGACGGGAGAACACCAAGTATCACACAGCCAAGCCCAAACGCACAAGTCGACTTGATGCGCAAGACCTACGCGTCTGGAGGTCTTGATCTTGAGACAACCGCATACGTTGAGGCGCATGGAACTGGTACTATAGTTGGGGATCCCATTGAAGCTTCAGCAATTGGACATGTGTTTCGAGACCATCGCAGCGCCAATAATCCGCTTTATGTTGGATCCGTGAAATCGAACATAGGTCACCTGGAAGGTGCAAGTGGACTTGCTGGTATTTTGAAGACAGTCTTGGCTTTGGAACATGGTATCATACCACCAAACGTATGGACGGAGAAGGTCAATCCGGCCATCGATACCGACCATTTACGAATCAAGGCGCGTTTCCTCTAATTTCTTCCTGGATGACGGTTTATGATATCTGCTTTTCATAGAGACCCATGCTAAATGATTACAGTTCCCATCACAGCCGATTACATGGCCTAGCAGAGGTCTCCGCCGGGCTTCCATCAGCTCCTTTGGATATGGTGGATCGAATGCGCACGTGGTATTGGAAGATGCCTGCAACTATCTTCGTCTCCGTCATCTCGAAGGATACCACCAATCCCTTGATTTGAACAAGGAGTTGGGCACCAAACTAGCAAACGGTCGTACCACCAACAGATCAAATGGTACAACGAATGAGCATACCAATGGTCACTCTAAATCTAAGTCAATCGGCCTCTTGGTATTTTCGGCTGCTGATGAGCAGGGGACCACCAGACAAGCTGCTTCTCTCCAATCTCACTTGAGCTCACTGTCTCCAGAAAAACTCACATCGCAATACTTTTCGAATCTCCTCTACACCAACGCTAATTTCCGAACAAAGCTTGCTTGGAGAGCTTTCTGCGTCATTTCAGCCTCAGAAGCTGTTTCTGAGTTATCAAGCAAGGTCTCAACGAGCGTTCTATCAAACCGGGCTCCAGATGTACAGTTTGTATTCACAGGCCAAGGCGCTCAGTGGCCGCGGATGGGCCTAGACCTGCTTCGATACCCCATTTTCAGGCAGAGTTTGCTAGATTGTGATGTATACATGAAATCTCTTGGCTGCGAATGGTCTGTTTTAGGTATGAATCCAGTCAATGCTGTAGCTCCCTGTCGATAAAGCAGAAAGGTCAATCATTTATCTAACACCTGTTTGAAGACGAACTACAAAAATCTGCCGGAGATACCGTCATCCATAAGCCAGCTCTATCTCAACCTCTCTGCAGTGCCATTCAGATTGCGCTGGTCGAGCTACTTCAAACCTGGAACATATCACCATCATCGGTTTGTGGTCACTCCTCCGGGGAGATAGCTGCTGCATTCTGCGCTGGTGCGATATCTCGAGAGAGCGCTTGGAGTATTGCGTACTATCGAGGACTAGTCGCCGACAAGCTCTATTCTGACGACAGCCGGGATCCAACCACCATGATGTCTGTCGGCCTCAATGAAAATGAAGTGACTCCTTACTTGACCGAAGAAACCTCAGTAACTGTTGGTTGCATCAATAGTCCAATCAATGTCACTTTGACTGGGTCAAAGAAAGACATCGATCGGCTTTGGAAAACGTTCGACGACAAAGAAATCTTCGCACGAAAACTCAATGTCGACGTCGCGTATCATTCCAACGTGATGAAAGAGGTTGCAGAGATGTATGGGAACTTGATGAAGGATATCCAGCCACCAAATCAAAAACCTGCTTCCAAGAAAGCTTCGAATCAAATCGATCCCACCAATGAGTCGAATATTCAGATGTACTCATCAGTCACTGGAAGTCTGATTGACTCTCGAGAGACATGTCAAGCATTGTACTGGGTCCAGAACCTGGTTTCTCCTGTTCGATTTGCTGATGCATGTTCCGCAATGGTCAAGGGGACTACCAGAGCCTCCCAGAGCACTCCTCGCTTCCTGGTAGAGATCGGTCCACAAGGAGCTCTACGTCGTCCAATCAAAGATACTCTCGATCCGCTCCTCGGGAAAGAAAAGTGGCTATATGCTCCGGCACTCAAGTCAGACGCTGATGACACAGAATCACTCGTTGAACTTGCTGGTATTCTCTGGAGTTGTGGAATTGATGTCAATATTGACATTGTCAATTGCTTGCTAACGAACCCAAGAGTCCATAGAAGACTCTTGACTGATCTTCCATCGTACCCATTCAGCAGAGCCAAGGAGTATTGGTCGGAGAGTCGTCTAAGTCGCAACTACAGCAACCGTCCCTACAGACGACACCAACTCCTTGGCCTCCGTGCTACCGATTGGAATCAGACCGAAGCTAGTTGGAGACACCTGATCAGGTTTGCAGAGAACCCCTGGATCGTGGACCATGCGGTAAGAATACCTTGCCTGAATCATTACTCGTTGGCTGATGATTAATGGTGGAATAGCTCAATGGCTCGCCACTTTACCCTGGGAGCGGGATGATTGTTATGGCTATCGAAGCAGCTCGTCAGCTTTCAGCGCCATTCGCACACCAGATCACGGGATATCGCCTGGAAAACATCAGATTTCTCAAAGCTATCAACGTCAATGAGTCAGACCAAGGAACCGAGGCTCAGATTCACATGCGTCCTCGAAGACAGGTGACGAACGCTACAGCGCAAACCTGGTACGATTGGCGCATCTTTACCAATAGCGGAGACGACTGGACGGAATGTGCTCACGGTAGTGTTAAAGTCGACTTAGCTCTTGACGAAAATTCACCGGTAACACAGGCTCGCAAAGCACGTAGCGATGAATCGGTACGAAAAGAACACTACGAAGTAATGGAAAAATGCTCGCTCGGTGTTCATCATGATCAACTTTATGACAGCATGTCAAAATTCGGCTTTGACTACGGGCCCTACTTCAGGCAGCTTCGGGATATCGCATATGACAAAACTGGACATGCATCAGCTACTCTCTCATTGAGGGGATATTATGAGAACATGCCATACGCTGGTGAAGATCCTTGCGTCATCCATCCAACAACGCTCGATGCTCTTTGCCATCTACAGATGGTAGCACTTTCAGCAGGGGGTTGGAAGCCTGTTCCAACGATGATGTTTTCCCATTTGAAGAGTCTCTGGATATCTCAGAAACTGTTCACTGCGTCCGGAAACCCTCTCCTTCACGCTACTACCCATGAGACAATGCGTGGTTTCAGGGAGGCCGAGTATACGACAATAGCCCTAATGGCTGACACCCAAGAGCCAATGTTAGTGGCTGAGGGTGAAAGAGGTACCGCCATCACAAGTCTTGCAATATCCGACCAGATCGAAGATGAAAGCATATCAAGAATGTGTTACAGTATGGATTTCAAACCAGATTTATCCTTGCTGGACATGGAAGAAACCCAGAAGGTGCTTGCGCCTCTTTTTGCAAAGTTCCCGCCGCCTCCCAAGGAAACAATCGATCGTGGAGATGCTATCGCATTGTACTACGTGGAAACTGTATTAGCACAACTCGACAAAACCGGACCGAAGCAATTTGAGAACCATTTTGAGAGATATGTAGGATGGATGCGTCGAGTGCTGGAACAGAAGAACAAACACTCGCTGGCTTCGAGGGGTCGGGACAACCTTGACATTCAGAGTATCTTGGCCAATGCCCATCTCGAGCCTTCTCAATGCCTTGTTGCCAAGGTTGGGAAAAGTCTTTATGATATTCTCACCGGACGTGAAAATGCTTTGCAAGTCATATTTGAGGGAAAACTTGCCGATGGTTTGTATCCCTCGCCTCAAAGAGACATCAAAATTTGAATGATCCGACTAATCCATTTGCAGAATTCTACCACTCGGACATGTTCACTGTCAGCTACAAGAAGATTGGTGCTTACATAGACATTATGGCTCATGCAAACCCAAATCTGAAAGTGCTCGAGGTAGGCGCCGGTACTGGTAGCTCAACAGGGCAGATTCTGCCTTTCTTGTCGTATGACGTGGGTAATGGTAAACACGTGAACCGGTAAGCATTTGTATCAAGTCCTAGTCAACGACATGCTTAACTAACTTGAATTTTCTGTCGTGCCAGATTCTCTGAGTACGCTTATACTGATATCTCACCTGGCTTCTTTGAGCGTGCTCGAGAGCGATTTCAACAACACGCAAAGTACATGAGATTTCAGAAGCTTGACCTTGAGTTTGATCCGGTTGGCCAGGGGTTCGAAGCAGGAAGCTACGACGTGGTGGTCGCCGGGAACGTCCTCCATGCCACTAGCGACCTCTATCAGACTCTCAATTTCGTGAAGAAGTTGCTGAAGCCGGGTGGAAAGCTGATCATGGCAGAGACCACCAACCTCGATAATATCCGCGATGCTCTGGTTTTTGGCCTAGTCCCTGGTTGGTGGCTCAGACCGTCGTGGTGGTCAGCCAGCGAGGAATACAAAGACCAGGGACCCTTGTTGACCGAAAAGCAGTGGGCAGATGTGTTGCCAAAATGTGGTTTCACTGGTCTAGACATGATTTTCAGAGACTATGAGCAGGAACCTCATCACAGGCTGTCAGTATTGGTAGCAACTGCAACCGAGCAAACGCGAGCCGCAGCACCACCAGCAATGTCGACCTCCTGCTTCATTGTAACCGACGAACAGTCGATGCTCCAGAAACGCACAGCTTCTGATCTCAAGAAAAGGCTCTTAGCTGATTCTATGGCATCATCAGTGGACATTATTACCGTGTCAGATGCAGTTACCCAATTCCTGAAAGGATTCACGGTCGTTTCTCTTCTCGAACTTGAAAATCCTTCCTTGGGCAGAATGGACGACGCGCAGTTCAATGGCGTCAAGAAGATTGCTTTGGACTCAAAACTGATCTTATGGGTCACCGGAGAAGGTGGTTCGAATCCCGAGGCAGATTTGTCTATCGGCCTTGGTCGTACCATATGCTCGGAAAGAGGAGATCAGGGCTTTATAACCTTGAGCCTAGAGCGGGGGGTAGAAGAAGCGACTGGCTGCGTTGATTCTATCTTACGTGTTCTTCGGTCAAGCATGTCGCATCCAGATTCCTGGAACGAATCTGAGTTCACGCAGAAAGACGGTGTTATCCAAATAGCCCGAATCGCACCCATGGGATATGTTAACAAAACTATCGCCGCAAGGTCAGGACAAAAGAAACTAGAGACATACACAATTGGGCAACAACCAAAGCCCCACTTCAACGTTACAATTGCTTCTCCTGGTCTGCTTGACACATTGTACTACGCAGAAGATCTGAACGGCTCTGATCCATTGAAGCATGGCGAGGTAGAAATTGAGATCAAAGCAACCAGTCTGAATTTCAAAGACGTGATGATTGCCCTCGGACAAATTCCAGGCAACGGGTTCGGTTTTGATGGAGCTGGTGTTGTCTCGAGATGTGGACCGGGCAGCAGCTTCTCGCTTGGGGACCGCGTCTTGTTCTGTTCATCTGCCGGCGGTGGATTCGGCACATTTGTCAAATGTTCTGAGCTGCAGGCGCAGAAAATACCCAACAGCATGCCCTTCACGGTGGCTGCCGCGATACCCGCGGTATATAGTACCGTGGTCTATTCTTTTTACTATATTGCATGCCTCCAGAAGGGAGAGTCTGTCCTGATTCACGCTGGTGCTGGAGGCGTCGGCCAGTCCGCCATTCAGATTGCAAAGATCATTGGTGCTGAGATCTTTGTCACAGTTGGAAGTGAGTCCAAGAGGCAGTTGATGAAAGAACTATATGGAATTCCTGCAAGCAGATGTTTCTCGAGCCGCGACGCCTCCTTCGCGGAAGACATTCGACAGGCCACAGGTGGACGTGGTGTGGACGTCATTCTCAATTCTCTAGGAGGAGACCTTCTCCAGCAATCCTGGAACTCGATCGCACCTTTCGGCAGGTTTGTCGATATTGGAAAGGCTGACATCATCAGTAACAATTCTTTACCAATGGCTCCTTTCGACCAAAATGTAACATTTTCAGCTGTCGACCTGGTGGTGGTACATGAGAAAGCGAAGCCCCTGATGAAGCAGATTATGACTGATGTTATGGCTTTGTTCGAAAAGCATCCACATTTACATGAACCTCGCCCATTGCACGTCTTCCCTGCCTCGAAGATCGAGGAAGCAATGCGTTTCTTACAGGGTGGCAAGAATACTGGAAAGGCAGTAATTGACTTTGAAACCGCAGGAGCGGAAGTTCAAGTAAGTAGAAGACGTGATCGTCACGAAATTCGACAGTGGCAGGCAAAAAGGCAATGCTAACAAAACCGGACAGTTCCGCCCGGCTCTGAGGCATGCCTATTCTTTCGATGAGCGTTCAACATACGTCATCAGCGGTGGTTTAGGAGGTCTAGGACGCAATATTGTTCGCTGGATGGTAAACCGTGGTGCAAGGAATTTCTTGCTTCTTTCACGAAACGGCGCGGTCAAGAACCCCAATGCGCTCAAGTTCATCAAGGAAATTGAGTCGACTGGAAGTCGAGTGTTAGCTCCACCTTGCGACATAACGAACAGACAAGTACTCGAGAAAACACTTCAAGAGTGCGGGAACAAGCTTCCACCGATCAAAGGATGTATACAGGCTGCCATGGTTTTGCATGTAAGTATACCCCGACCATATGCTTTAAGCGATTCCCAGAAGAGGTGGTGTTTTGCCGAAGGTGTCTTTTGCTGATTAGTAACTTAGGACGACTTATTCGAGAACATGACTCGTCAAGTGTACGCAGAAGCCCTCGCACCCAAGTTGCTTGGTTCCTGGAATCTTCACGAGCTGCTTCCTCAAGACATGCAATTTTTCGTACTGCTGTCTTCGTTCTCAGGCGTCATTGGGAACCGCGGTCAGAGCAACTACGCTGCAGGAAATACTTATGAAGACGCTCTCGCCCGATATCGCAGTTCTAAGGGACTAAAAGGAGTTTCGATAGATCTCGCTCTCATCGTTGAAGCTGGTTGGGCGGTGGACAACTACGCCATTGTCACATCGACTTTGAAAGCAGGTCACTCTGGAGTCAAACTGGACCAACTAATGACTCTCCTAGACGTCGTCTGCGACCCAGACTACGATTGTCAGCGACCCGGCGCAGCCCAAGTCGTCAATGTCATTGATAGCCCGCAGGAGCTGTGGCGCATGGCGCATGAGAGCCAACTCGCGTGGATGCACAAGCCGCTCTTTGGAAACCTCCTCCGCATCGGGGAGTCTTATCAGACCAGCAGTGGTAGCGAAGAGGTTAATAGCAGTTCTTTGGTTGACTATCTAGCGCTTGTCAAAGCATCCACGAGTGTAGAGGAGGCTGGAGAGATTATTAGTCAAGGGCTTGTCGAAAAACTCGCTAAGTCTCTCTCCGTCCCAGCAGAAAACCTGGATGTCAGAAAACCTGCATATGCTCTTGGTGTCGACTCGCTCATCGCAGTTGAGGTTCGTTATTGGTTCATGAAGCAGCTGAATGTTGAGGTGGCAGTCTTCAATATCATGAAGGATCAAAGTTTGGTGGAGTTATGTCAGTTTGTTGGAGGTTTGGTTTTGATTTGAGCAGGTAGTGTAGTTTTGTAGTTGAGACAATATACACATGTTGTTTGATTGTTGCAATCCTTCTCGTGTAACCGATGTGAAATAGACGAAGTTTGTAGTTGTAGGAAATGGGACAGAAGAGGCCCCTTGGAGATTACAGATTATATGTGCGCAAACGCACGTAATGCTTCCTAAAGAAATCTCAAGGCCGCTGAAACCATTCCTACAACAAAGCCTGTCTCGCACGAGAACCATCTCACTAGTCTCAAGGCTTAATAGTGGATCTTAACGACGACTCTAGCACCCTAGCCTTGGTTCTCGTGCTAGACTTGATTCTTGTGCGATACCTAACGATCGCGCTAGACTTAACTTACTTCTCGTGCTAGAGCGGAGCCGGGCAAGTATGCCATATATGAAATGGCCGGCGACGTTTCGTCAAACCGTTTCAATAGCACGTCAGTTACGAATCAAATATGTCTGGATAGATTCTTTATGTATCATTCAAGACGAGCAAGACTGGGCTGTTCAGTCACACCTCATGCATAGAATTTATGCAGGCGGAGTATTGAACCTAGCAGAAGTTGCAACGCCAGCAATGGCAAATGGCCTCGAAGTTCACCGCGATCCTTTGGAAATATCACCATGTATCCTCTCTAGTCGAGTTCCAGATTCAAGTACTTCTGCCCGCCACTTCTTGTGCTGGCGCCCCAACAAATTTAGAGATCGCGTGGAAAATTCGCCACTCTACAAGCGTGGCTGGACTTTCCAGGAGCGTCTACTATCAAAGCGGACCGTTCATTTTGGTCCCCAGTTGTATTGGGAGTGTGCAGCTTTACACGCATCTGAGACGTTCCCGATTGGTGTTGATATCCCGGATCAGCCTTCATTTGTTGACGACTTTGTGCAGAGGCTAAAGACTCAGCTCCAAACCCCGAGACAAGGCGCGGATAAAGCGCAAGCAGCTCAGGATCTCCATAGCATCTGGTGTTCTATTGTGAGATTCTACTCAAGAACCGAGCTCACAAAAGAAAGCGATAGACTGGTCGCCATAAGTGGTATAGCGACTAGTATCATTCACCTGTATGGATTTCAGTCCGACGACTACATTGCTGCAACATGGAAACCATGTCTTCCAGAACAGCTGTTATGGGCCCGAGACGAAGATTGCTCTCACTGGAGTAAGGACAAAGGGACCTTTGACTATGCGCCATCGTGGTCGCGGGCTTCATGCTCTGGTAAAACGAGGTTTACGAAACTTAACTTTCGACCACCATTTGGCCGTACATACCTTATCAGAGTTGACTCAAATGGTGATTTTGAACAGCCAGCCGGCATGACCCAAAAAGAGTGTATGCTATTAGGTGGCAATCTCATCTCAGTGGTATTCAAGCCTGATATCTGGGAAATACGACGTTCTGAACGAAACTTCCATATCGCTGCTTCCGAGGTACACAAGAATACGACTAGTAATAGTCAGATTTTCGTTGAGCTCGATAGACCAGTCCCATCTTACATCAGCCACACAAGGCTATTGCCCGTCTGGAATGATTTAGGGACAATTGAGGGTCTTTTTCTTGGCTTGTTAAAAGAGGCCAGCTACGAAGTGGCACTTTATCAACGGCTTGGTTATTTCATTTGCGATTCTCATGATTTGTATGGCGAGGCCGGTGTTTGTATGAATGAGCTAGAGTCAGATACAGAGCACATTCTCCAGACGACACCACTTTTTAAATTGGTATAGGAGCTCAGGTTGCTATGTAAAGAACAAGTTATCAATTGATACGAACACCTACTTTAGCAGTCCTAAAGCCGGTCTAGAGGCAGTTCCTACACATGACGCCGCAGAATTAGGCTTGGCTGTAATTACTTTCGTGTAATATGTGATATCCGGCAATACGAGGGCTAACGTCCATCCCTGCGTTCCGGAAAACCCTCTGTGCCGGAAAATTGATTGGTACATTGACTTTAAGTATCTTAAAGTCTGTAGATAACATGTAGTATAAGATTATTTTGTCTCGGTCATGTTCTCTAGTCACTCCCGGACACCTTTGATCCTTGAGATTAAGAAATCACGTACGAAAGGGGGTTTGCAGTGGGTCTCGTCCACCCCTGATTCTGCCGAGTTTCTATAGCTATTTACAGTAAAGATCTACCATCCAGAAGGTCCTCGTTTCCTAAGTCTAACCTTTGCTATTCTCTCTGGTATTATATCAATAAATCTATTGATTAAATCAATAGATATTTCATTCTCCCAGATATTTATAATTGCAGCCTTTAGGTCTTCTAGTTTCTACCCTCCATGAGGATTTCTGCTCCTCAGTCTTTGCTTTAAAACCCTCCAAATATTCTCAATTGGATTGAGGTCTGGCGAGCAAGGAGGCCAGTCAATTGAGTATATATAACACTCAACTCGCACAGCATTACAAAGACCATGATTCTGTTGAGTGTCTTTCTTCCCGTGAACTCGACTATTATCTTCTACACAAAAGAAGTCTCCAGGTTGCTCGAATATCTCCTTTAGAGGCCCTCGAAGAATCTGATCTGCATACTTTTGCTGAGTAAATCCTTTGCCTTTGTGACGGTTGCAGCAGTATGGTATGCAAATGCTTTCCCGATTGGGTCGAGTTTACCGAGCTTAAGCGAGATTACCAAAAGTCTGTCTCCTTTTGTATATTACCTCTTCTTCTCTACTACTTCTTAGCTCTCTAGTTGTAGATTCTAAGTTGATTCTTACTACTTCATATTCATGGCAATGTGAGGTCTTATAACAGCGAAATGTGAGACCTTTACAGAGTAGGCGTCACAGCCTTCTCCTTTATAAAAAAACAAAGTAGATTTTCGTTTTGTAGTTATACCCAATTGCAGCCTCGTCACTTACAACAACAACAAACAATTGTCAACCTCCACCACAACTCCAGATTCGCGTCCCAGATTTCATGTCGACTCTAAAAGACCCAAACACCTCATTACTGGAATTTGGAGATCTGCGGAGTTGATTCGATGCCTCTGACGCATTTGGCGCAACATCAAGTTCACTTTTCTCCGACATATCCACCACTTCATAACCAACCTCAAGTTCCGTCACAGTCAAAGGCGTTCATCGAGATTTTAAATCTCAGCAGCAGAGAAGCACCGAGCTCCTGCAATACATCAACTCCGCAACCAAACAAAATCAACTTCCGTAAAAACATCAATCGCCAACCTCAGAATCACTGGAGAAACATAAGCTCCTTAGCCAAAGTCACTTTCCAGGTATGTGAAACGCCCTCCGCAGAAAAACAACCACTCAAGAAACATCATCTCAGCGAGGGAAACAAATACAGCTTTTCTAACTGTACCTATATTGCTTTTCTTATAAAACTCTTGGTCGACGTCGTTCTCGTCTGGGAGATCAGCGAACCCGGGGAATGTCGCACGGCTCCGCAGATTTGCCAGCTCTCCCACGGCTTTAGGCTTCTCCCTCTTTCAAAGCCAGTCTTCGAAGTCGCTCGGTTCGAGTCCTTGCGGGACTTCATCCACTTTCGTCTTCCACTTCGTTGAGACTCCGAATAGCTCGTACTTCGAGGGGTGTTGTGCCAGAGCTCCGTGCTTGGTAGCTGGCGTGCTGTCACCACCAAGGGTCGTCTTCCAAACAGACGCCGCCGTCTCCGCGAAGATGCGTCCTCTTGCCAAGTCGCTATTGGCGATGACGAGCTGAGCGGCATTGACAAAGGCCTGCGCAAACCCTACGTCCTCTCGTCCTTGCTCGTTATAGAGACGTACCTGTTGATCAAAGTAGCGGAGGGTTCGGAGTGGGGATACCAAGATCCCCTGTGTGCCGAGTTGGTCGATGACACCGTCCAAGCGGTGGATCTCCTCCAATCTCCTGTCGCTTTCCTGGCTCTGCTCTAGCGGTAAGGAACAGAGATGGCACAAACATGTAAAGTCGAACTTTTCCTGAAGAGCCTTCTGCCGAGCTTTGCAGTTCTTGAGAGGGGCTAAGTAAGTTATCGTGATCTCTTCGCCTTTGTTGATGTCTCCTAGAGCATGCACTGTGTGTCGTTTGATCTTTTCATTCCAGTTCTTCTGTGCATTATTATCGCAAGCGTGATTGATGCGACATGCTTCTAGGAAGATTGCCCCTTTGTCTCCAACGGCTTCGGCAGGTAGGGAGTTTGTTCGAAAAATCCCGAGATACTGCTCAGCAGCATTCCTGTATGGGTGGATGTTGTGCATGGATAGAAAGTCTCGCCGCTGGTTCTCGCCAAGGGCTTCAACTTGCTTGCAGATGGAAGTTCGAACCCGCTTGCTGCCGAGCGATTCACTGACTGTAACGACGGCCTCTTCGGACAGAATTCGCGTGCCCTTGGAGATCTTTTCGATAGCGACGAGACCCTTTCCTTTCCCCGGCACATCCTGCAAGGCGTACATGGAATCGCCCGTCGTGCTCTGCAATTTTGCGTCTCCTTTTCCCTCCATGTTTCCACTACTCTCATTTGCAATGGAAATTGCCGCGGTGAACTCAGACGTAATTTCTGCTTCGCCCTAGTTGTAGTCAATCGTGATCTTGCTAGATATGGCTTGAGGCAACAGGCCGAGCAATCCGAATACTTTGTCGTGGGGGAGAGTACACTGTGCGGATCCTGCCAAGTGACATAAGTCGTCCACTGCAACAGTGTGAGGCTCTAAATACGTGTACGTGCTGAAAAAATGGGAAGCTGACACCCACAAATACGTTCCAATCGATACTCTAGACAATCGTATACAACAAAACATTTTCACATCCTACGCATCCGCAAGTCTCCAGTAGCCTCGACTTCTTGTTCACACGCCAACGACCCTCACACCAGGCTTTCGGCCCCGCTTTCGAGGCTTTCCCCCCTGTTTCGTGAAGAAGTTGTCCTTCAGTGACTGCAGTGTGTGGCCTGGGAAATGTCCTCCTATCTCTGCCCATGTCTTATCATCGTGGACCATCTTGGCCAATCGAATCTCTTGATTCTTCGTCAATTCCTTGCCCGGCTTGCGAGAAGTAACAGCACGGCGAGAGACTACAGCCTCCACTGACGACTCCCTAGAGCTAGTGCTTAAAACTTCTGTATGAAGTAAGAGGCTCAAGTGCTTGGGCATATGTGACAACGAAAACTCGAGGTTGTATGTGATCTGACTGCCAATCGTAACGCGTTTTAGAAAACCTTGGAAAGGCCATTCCTGATAGTCCGCAGCTGATGTCGACTCCGTATCTGAGGGACTGCGAGAGCTTGGTGGGGTGTAGTAGTGCTCGTTATTCACGGCCGCGGGCGGGTGAGCCAGATCAGTCTGGGACTGCGTATTGCCGATATCAAATGGCGTGGTTGATGATGGCGTGACACTGTGAGGCTGTGCCAGACAAGGCGTTGGTAAGATCTGTCCAAGGGGAGGCGTTGGAGGTATATCAGGCGACGCTGGGAACAGTCTCCGCTGCTTCGTAGGTCGTGGGTTCTCGTCGTCCTCGTCATCATCGTCGTTCGTGTCATGACCATGGCCGCCGTTTTCGGAATGATGGATGCCAGTTTTGATTCCTCCGTCCTGATGCTGCCGCTTCTCTCCTCGCTGCTCGAGCTTCTCACACTCGTCGTCATCGCCGGCCTCCTGCAGTTCCTGCTCCAGTACTCTGGGTCTTATCTCATCTGCTGCTATCTCTTGTTCTTGCTCGCGCGGGCTGTCCATGTCCTTCTGACTGCGGAGCCGTGTGCTAGACTGGAGCTCTGCTGACCAGCTTCGCTCATAAACCTCATCAATCGGAGGTTGCGATGGTTCAAATGAGCAACGACCAGGGGAGCTAGGAGAGGTAGCTAATAACTCCTCTTGCTCTTCGAAAGCCAGTTGCATGTCTCTTTCGAGATCTGAGAAGTCTTCTTCACTCTCCCCTCCGCCGTCCAGGTCCAGTGTCATAATCTGGGCCGCTGACTCTTCCGATACACTTCGCGTGGTTCTATTGTCCCCATGTGGCTTGGTCTGGTCCTGGGATACTCCAAGCGATTGGCGGCGGGAGGGAGGCTGGTCTTGAGCAGGCGTAGATGCCAAACCTTCATGGTCTAGCGGAGGAAGTGGATGCGGGTCCTCGTAAACGAAACAGCCTTCCTCGACATTCCACCATGGTTCGCGGTTACACCGGTCAGCGCGCTGGCCCAGTTCGGAGGTGGAAACAGGGCTAGCGTTGATGGACGTGGAAGTGGCTTCGGAGTCAGCTGTGTGGTCTGAAGCATCGCCCTCGTCCTCCTCAAGAATCACCGGTCTGTCTGGAAGTTGTCAGAATTCTGCTTGCTATAGTAAGAAAGAGCTGACGCGCATACCTCGAGTCCCCTGGCATCCTGTTGCCGCGATCTTCTTTCGCAACAGCGGATCCAAAAGCTCTTCGATCGATGGCAAGCCAGCATCTGTATCATCGTCGGAGTTGGTGGGGTCGTAAAAGCGGCCTGCGAGTTGTCACAGCAGATTAGTCAAATTCCTTTCAAGACACTCTGTGATCATACCTTGAGCTTCGACTTCTTCATCTTCGGGTTGGGCTCCAATGTTACGCCCTCGTTGCTGACTTGCTGCAACTGGCTGCTTTCGAGATGTGGTTGTAGAGGAAGCCCTGCTATGTTTGCGTGGGATTGTGTGCTGCTTGTGGAGTAATGTTTCTGGCAGCTGCCAAATCAAGTCGATAGTGGCCATGGTGAAGGCTCTCAGAAAATGGATGGCAAGGATGAATGGAATTGGCCACGAATTGGAAACTTGATGGTTTCTTGGATTGAACTGCCACTTCAAAGTGGGAAATACTGAAGGTTTATATGGCCACCTACTCTCTGGCCCTGGTTTCCTATGTGCCGCTCAGTTCTCAGACCGTTATTGCCCATTCTAACAGGACAGAGGAAATGCACACGACATAACACAAGCCCCATGGCTTTCATTCCTTTCTCTCCATGGCACCCACAGACCTTCGATCCCCACACATGAGGATGAGACATGCTCTCCGAATATGCAGTGCTCGCGTTTGCACTAAAACTGGCCTTCCATGTAAAGCTGAACTCAATCGTCATTGCCGGCCGCCACAGCGTTCCCCTGTGACCATTTCTAGTTCCGTCCTGACCCCGTTCCTCCAACAGAATCCTCAATAACAGCGGGCTGTCAGACATCCTCCTGCAACTTGGGACACAGCCATGATATTTTTGAAGGCGCCCAAGACCGGATCTTGTAGCATCCGAAATCAGAGGGTCTGACCCGACTGCCTTCGCCCCCATATGCTTTCCACTTTTCCGGCAGCTTCACCGTCGATCGAGGAATCCTGCTGCGATCTGCAATTCCCTCCGCTCTGCCCAGCAATTCTCGTATCACCGGATGCCTTCCGATTTCCTCAACCCAGTATCAGCTCCTCGTGGCCAGGACAAATCGCAGTCGATGCATAGGGAATGTGGGTCGAGTGACGGTGCTTAGAGTATAGGGGCCTCCGTATTCAGCAAGGATGAACAGAAGGCTGTAGCAGCTTCAACAATCTAACCATCTAACACCCCGCTCTTTCCACTTCGACGTACACGGGAATCGGCCCTTCCCTTGCAGGTCAGCCCAGATCCAGAGCACACTTGTTGCAAATGCCTCTGTTTGGGGAAGGAGCTTACCACCAGAACCTTGTCACCGCTGATTGCCAGTACGTAGTTGATCCGAAGGATCTAGCTAGACAGAAGGGTGGCCGCGTCATCGCGAGACATTTTTGAGATTGCTGAGGTCCTGATGAGTGGAGCACTGCCTAGGCAGAAGCCTGCGCTTTGCGATTCACCGAGGACTGGCGCCTCCTTGGATGCGAGAATGGTGCGACGACGAGGGTGCCTGGATGCAAGCATTCGATTCCTCTTCTCGTATCTCAGCCAATGCGACACGGCTCGGAGACAAGGGCGCCGTCACAGTTGAAGGAAGATCGAGCCCAGAGAGGGAGATCGAAGGGAAGTAGCTGCCCGAGCGCTCGCGCCGCCAGGAGTCTCAGTTTCGATTTCGGGGGCGGCAATGCCGACGCTGGTGCATGAAGGCGGGTCCGGGGAGAAGGGGGTTCGACGGCGCATGATGTGATACGAGGAGGGTCAGGCTGAAAGGCTGGCGTTGGGAGGGAGGAATGAAAGAAGGTTGAAGGTCGAGGAGGCGATGGGCGAGGGTTCTTATACCTCGCGAAAGCGGCGTCGGGCCTGTGCCCGCGCCTTGCCGCATGCGGCGGTCGCTAAACC
>JACBAH010007106.1:0-20791 GCA_014282315.1 Neospermospora avenae | reverse complement strand
TTTAATATAATAATATAAGACTCGAGGCGGTATACGAGTAAAGATAGAATAAGTAAGGAGGCTAAGAGCGATCTTATTAGTCTAATACTAAGGAAACTAAAAGATAAAGAAAGAAGTAGAGAGACTAGAGAGGAGCCCCTTATATATATATATCGATACTAGGCTGATACTACTCCGATAGTACTCTATATAGATAGCGGAGAGTTTCTGAAGTTCCTATAATATTCCCGTGACCTTTCCTACTGAATCTTTCGTAATTATGTGAGGCTGTTATCATAATACCCTTACTTTAGCCTATAGGGAGCTTAGGAGATTCGAATTTCCACCGAGGGGGCTAATAGAAAGATAAGGCTTATAAGGAAATTCCTACTTGTTTTCTATCCGCTGTTTTACTTCGTACGCACGAAGAGACGAATCCGAAGTATCTAAGAGTGACTTCGTAGTAAATACTAGTACTTCTGAGCTGAATTCCGTCTAAAATTCCTAGCTATCCGAGAGATCTCTGGAATCTCGGCTATTTCGAAAGCCTAACTGTCGAATCAGGAGTTAAAGAGAGTACTGACTTGTTTCCGTATAATCGAAGTATAAATCTAAGGTAAATAAAGAGATAACTCAGCGAAGAGCTCTCTAAGTCGAAGTACGTCCGAATCGAGCTTTCCGGGTGAGATATTATTTAAGGCCGTCCCTGGCGGGCGTGATCTTTCAGTTTAATGTAACGCTAAGGACTCGAAGCAACTACAGGTAGAGATAAATAAGTAGTATTCGGCTAAGAGCGATCCTTACAGTCTAATACGAAGGAAACTGAAAGATACTGAACCCTTAGGGGGTTCTGCACCTCTATATATACACGATAAATGCCTGAGGCACCGATACTAGCCTGTAACTGCCACGTATCTGATCACCTGTCGTCACAATGGGTAATCAGAGCAATAACAGTCTTATATTCTTGTCTCGGCTCATTTCAATTCCTCTTCAATTGCCAGCTTATTGCCAAATTCTAAGATCTTACTATTACAAAGGGGAAATGCATCGACTCGATGATGTTTACGTAACATATGGTTCGTTGGATATCCTAACCGATATTATAAGACCAGTCCTGCTATTGACGCTAGTACGGAAATTGAAAATACTAATAAAACAAAAGTTAGGATTAGCTTGCCTCTTTATAACTAGAACACTATACCTTCCCCTTCCCCAAAAGGGTCTATAAATTGAATCAGTACTAATTTCCGATTATATTTATATCGTTAGTGCTGTTTAGCTAGAGTCTATCATAGATTATTATATATTGTCTGGATTTCATATAGTCTAGGTCTAAAGGCGCTTTGTAGTCGTAAGTTTATCTCTTCCTTAGCTTAATAATACTGCCGAAGTTTCAGCGCTCATAACACTTTAGTATTTCAGAGGTGTATATTAGAATCATTTATGCGTACATTTCTAGCTTCAAACCTTTTCTTCGACGCCATTTTCCGAAGGTGATTAGGAGCAGCTACCACCCACCACCCGCCACAATGCCATTTAGCAGGAATGCCGCTGATACTCTTCCTCGTACATTGACCGACCACCCACGAACTCGGCTTGTGCGATAGACACAAGAGTGGTATCCCCTGCAGGAGCAAACAGCAAACGTTCCACGACAACGAGAGCCAGGAGGACATACTCGGAGGTGCAATTCCGGAGGATATGTCAAGGGGGAACGGGACGAAAATAACATCAGATTACGAATCCTTCTCACAAAGGGGTAGTTTCGATCGGACTGCTCTGGGGTTTCGCCGGCATCTCGTTAAGAGTCTTAGAGATAGGGCTGCGTGCTGTGTTCTAGGACTATCCGCTGCGCTGCCATTGGGATTGGGTTTTTCGGGCCGGAATAAACTCGTTAATCCGGAGGTACATCAAAACTCAGGCACTGTTTCGCGACTAACTCGTTCAACAATCTCTTAATATTAGCAAGTAAGATTATTAAAAATATATAGGTATCCCCTGTTATGACTTTGAATAGATCTTACTATAGAGATCGAAGAGATTCCGACTAGAATCAACCTCTATCGCAGTGAATGTGCATCTTCTATTGGCTATCTAGTCTTAAGCGACTTGTCAAGTGCACAGACCAGCCCAGGCAGCGCAGCGGAAAGTCTCGCTTGCTCGTTAGACTGGTAAACACAGAAGTTTTCACATGGTACAAGGATTCATAAGAGGGTTTACTATATGTAATTACCAGCGAACAAGTGTCGATGACTACTAACTTACCCTGCAACGAGCGATCGAGAATTTTGTGGAACCGTTCGTCACTTCCCGAAATTAATGCACCCCGCGCAGCACTGACATGGGAGTCATGGAATACAACTTCAAATTTGGTAACTGTGACTCTCTGAAGCAGGACGCTCAGAATCTGACGTGTATATGATTCTATACAATTGTGAGATTTTGCAACAAGTTTCCAGCTTATCGACTCAATATCAATCCTGAGCCTTCCAAGAAGACCCAAAAGGTGTCAAATCAATGCTCTTGAACACAACCTTGCCGCCAACAGCTTCGATCTTGATGTCTGTCGACTCTTGGTACTTAGGGAAGACAGTGGCTGTCATAGCCGTACCATCGCCAGCAAAGATCTCGACGCTCGAGCGATCAATCAAGATATCGAGAGTAAGAATGTCATCTTTAGTAGGCGCAATAACAGCACCCCAAACACCAGCTTGTCCATACCCAGCGTTGGTAGTATCCAGACTCAAAGTCTTAGTACCAAAGGTGTATGTTAGAACAACAGCTTCTGCTTTCGACTGGAATAAGAAAACCGTGAATGCGGGTGCATTCGAAGTCTTAAGATCGATTGTCGATTGTAGTCGCGCTGTGTTTGTTGATCCAACTTTAATGGTGCCATGGACATCCGTCTTCCCTAAGCTCGTTACAGTCCCAGAAGCGAGACTCGCAACTTCAGCAATGGGTCTAGTTCCCAAGCCACCATCTTCTCTTAAAAAGAACTCTCTCGCGATTGATTGAGTACCCGCCCATCCATTGACACGACTCGGCCATTTATTGCTATCCCAGTTGCCGAGCCAAGTAATACCAAGATTGCGACCTGCCTCATCAACATACCACTGCATGGCATAACTATGGGGCCCAGCATCCAGAAGGCCCTTCTTCTCAGCCACGAACTTCTTCCCATCGTACGTTCCGACTTCGTAGAATCCTAGCGAGCGGCCACCATAGAACAGAACCCATTTATCGCCGAGCGGAAACAAGTTCGGACATTCCCACATGCCTCCGGTTGTGCCGTCTCCCTCAGCTACAACACTGACGAATTCCCACTCAAGCAACGAAGCGTCTTTGGCTTTGTACAGCTGTACGCGTCCTTTGTCACCTTCGCCTGATCCGATGACGAATTTCCACGTCAAGTCATTGGTGTCCCAGAATACCTTCGGATCGCGGAAACCATTCGAAGATCCAGTTGCAGGTGGGCCAGCGACGATAGGATTCTTGGCCAAGTATGAGAATGTGGTCCCGTCTAAGCTTGTTACTGAAGAGACTCCTTCTGGTTTAGCACCGGGGTGCACATCGATATTGGTAAATTCTGTGTAGATGATGTGGAGTGCGCCGGTGGAGTTGTCGACGACTGCTGAGCCGGTGAATCGTCCGCTGTTATCGAGGGGATTAGTAGTTGGGATTGGAGCGAGTGCCACAGGAAGTTCGCGCCAATGGACGGCATCGGAGCTTTCTGCATGGCTCCAGTGCATCGGCCCCCATAGAGGGGCATCAGGGTTGAATTCTTCTCGTCGAAAGAGGTCAGTTGATTTCCCTTTAGTTGGGAACCAGGCAGGAAGAAGATCACTTACGACTGAACAGCTGATGTTTCCCCTTCCATTGAATCAGACCAGCTGGATCATTGATCCAGCCCTGATATTGGCCATAATGAAATTGTGGCCTGATGGGATCGATAGCGTACAGATCTTCCGTAGACAACGAGCTCTTTTCCTTTGCTGGCTGGTTCGCTTGTCCCAGAACAGTGAAATGCAGCCCATCATGCATGAGAGCCTCACACCCGGTCCTCACATCATCGATATTGATATGTCCAAAGTCAGTCTTCACGCTCTTATCAACCAGAACGAGATACACATCCTTTCCAGCATACTTGCTGGTATCCCACACTATTCTGATAAGTGCATCATCACCCATACCAGTTTGCTTGAACAACAAATCATCGCTTCCAACAGCTTTGAGCCCGACGAACAAGTTGACTGGATCCCATCCTCCACCGACGAGGAAACTCATCACGTTGCTGGCTTTGAACACGCTGGAGTGGAGTTCTCCGATAGCTTCATCGCCGGCATTGTGGAGACCCCAGAGGAAGGATTTGCTGTGCTGGTTGAAGGATCCGGCCCAGTATGTTGTTTGGTTGGTGGTTGATGAGGGACCGAATGCCGTGCCGCTCATCACGGTCCAGTTTGCGAGGCCTGCTTCGAAGTCTGGATTGAGAGGACCGGGGAAGTGAGAGCTGTGACAGGAGGCTGAAAGTGCAGATGTAGATGTGCGTGGGATGATGGAACTGTGTGATGATCGATTGAGAACGGAGAGGGAAAGCAGGGTGGAGAGAGTAGTGATCTTCATCTTGACAGGGTACCGAACGGTGTGGCTTACGGGTTATAGAGAAGATAGGGACGAGGATGGAGATGTGTGCCCAGGGGATACTCGGGAATATATAGGGGGAGATTATCGATGTATTCTCTGTCTTCATAGAATCAAGGTCCATGGAGCTGAATCTATTGATGCAGCACTAATGGGTAGCACTTATCCAATCGTTCTCCACAAATCCACGAGATATTTGTATAAACCCTAAAGGAACAGTCCAGGCGGTCACATATCTATCAAATATCAGTTTCTCGCACTATATCCTGCATGGTCCTTGAAGCACCCCTCTTTGACCAGCAACGCAGTAGAGAGGATTTTTTTTGCAGATCACGAGAAAAGTAAGGTATCAGGCAAATCTAAACCTTCCTCTCTGCCTTAGGTCAAAATTCAACGGCATACACGGGCTTGACCGGTGCTGTCGTTTTTGATACCGAGAAGCGAATCTTGGCAAACAAACAACAGCACGCGCTGACTCCTCCTACCAAACCCCGCATAGAGGAAACGTGGAGACTCCATGATCTTTGGCATGCGGAACATAACTAGTAAGCCAAACATAATTTAGCCGTAACTTTTAAGCCGAGAAACTACATGGAAAAAACCATAACATGCAGACGGTATCGGATCATCGGATCCGTGACTTCCTGCCACCTTCTGATTGTAGCTAAAGCCTAGTGCACGGCGGTTGAGAAGAGAGTTTCCTGAGGAGCTTCTGCATATTCGATGCGGGCTGAAACTATTACGAGGAGATATGGTATTATGTGTGGTACATATGTATGGAGACGAGGGGTCCATGGGGAATGGAGGTGCGGGACGGACGGGGTGCATGAGCAGGAAAGTAAACACACGCCAGCGGACATCGGAATACTAACAGCGATAAGCGACATGTGAGTCAAATTTTTCCTGCCTCATCTTGTGCCTGTGCCGTGCTCCAGCGCGCCCGTGGCGTAAATATACACGGCCTGACCTTGTTTGATTCTATTTCAACGCGTGATATACTTTAGAACATGTTTGCCATTCTGGGGCTATGGGATTTGCTTGACATTGACTGAAGATGGTCATTATACTCATTTATTCTTAACTGCACTCTGCCATTATTTTCATCCTCGTGCTCAAATTTTTGAAGCTCACTTGAGACAGCAAAATGATGACCCATCCAGCCCTTCCTTCCAAGACTTATGAGGACTAATAAGCTTCCCTTCGGATGCAAAGTGGATATTGGCCAATGCCAAGCCTGTCATGAACGGGACAGCATTGTCAGCCCAGAAGGGTCGCTTCTATCGAGAACAATGCTTGGAAGCCCACTCTTCGATGCCTATTCAACTTGTCACTGGCACCGGAGGACTTACTACGATGTGCAAGGCCGGGAACAAAGGACCCTTTATCGGCTGTCACGTCGTACAATCCATGAGAAGAAAAAACAGGGGTTGATTTAACGGGTCAATTTTGACTTTCTTGGTAGAAGTTCAACCGAGAAGTAGTGCCGGATCCACACCTTCACGCGACATCGCTGCGTGAAAAAGCCTGCTGCCAAGTTATCAACGACTGGGAATGGGAATCTAGCTTCGTCTTCAACGAAGGAATTATGGAGAATAGAGGAGTTCCCGCTTATGTTTTTGAGGCACGGGGAACATTTTCTTCTCCGCAGAGGCTTAGTCGGTCCGAGAAAAGAACTCTCGGGGATGAGGAGTCCCCAGGGTAATTGAAAAAAATTACAGCTCCGGCTAGTCATTGACTTTAGTCTTTGTATAAAGGTATTAATATCCCCAACATGCACTTTGCATTCACGATACATCGATAATTTCTTGAGTCTCCTAGCGACATCAGAATATACATCATCTAACATGGGTCTCATGCTCAGAAAGCCGGAGGGAACTCCAGGACGATCATGGCCGGCCATCATGATCGGTATGTTCGTTGCATTCGGTGGAGTGTTGTTTGGGTAAGTCACAGTTTTACGCATCTCAGAGCATAAAGTCTCAGGACGAGATCTAACATGTTTCTTCTTACAGATATGATACTGGAACCATTGGAGGTATTCTGGCAATGCCTTTCTGGCAAAAGACTTTCTCGACCGGTCACGTAAACAGCGACGGAAATCCAGATGTCTCAGCGTCCGAGTCTGCTCTGATCGTTTCTATTCTGTCTGCCGGAACTTTTTTCGGAGCTCTTGCTGCTGCTCCAATTGCTGATAAAATCGGTCGTCGTTGGGGTTTGATCGTCTCCACCGCCATTGTCTTCAACCTGGGTGTCATTCTGCAAACTGCAGCAACTGCAAACCAAATGTTCATCGCCGGTCGATTCTTTGCCGGTCTGGGAGTTGGTTTGATCTCTGCCATGAGTAAGTCATAACATACTTCACGCAATGAACTTTCTCTAATAGTCTGATCTTAGTCCCATTGTATCAATCCGAAACTGCACCAAAGTGGATCAGAGGTGTTATTGTTGGATCTTACCAATTGGCTATTACTATCGGTCTCCTCTTAGCATCTATCGTCAACAACGCCACGCAGGGCCGGGATGATACAGGATGTAAGCACTTTCCATGCAAACCTCTATCTGAGGATCCCACTAATAAGGTCGACCAATAGCCTACCGAATCCCTATTGCAGTCCAATTTGCATGGGCACTCATTCTCGTCGGTGGCATGTTGATCCTTCCAGAGACTCCTCGATTCATGATCAAGCAAGGCAATCTCGAGGGAGCCACCAAAGCTCTTGCCAAGATCAGGAGACTTGCAGCCGATCACCCAGCCATTATGGAGGAAATCTCCGAGGTTCAAGCCAACCACGAGTACGAGTTGAGTCTTGGCAAATCATCATACACAGACTGCTTCAAGGGCAACCTCCTCAAGCGCCTTCTCACAGGATGTGCTCTCCAGGGCCTGCAGCAACTGACTGGCATCAATTTCATCTTTTACGTTTGTTCTCCGATCGCCTGTCTGAGCCTGCAAGCTTGCTAATCTTTTCCCAGTACGGAACTCAATTTTTCAAGAACTCTGGCTTCAAGGATGGCTTCGTCATCAGTTTGATCACCAATTGCGTCAACACTGCCTCTACCTTACCAGGCCTCTACGCCATTGAGAAATGGGGACGCCGACCAGTTCTCTTCTGGGGTGCCATTGGCATGTGTGTTTCACAATTCATTGTCGCCATTCTCGGTACTACAACCACTAGCCAAGACGTCCTCGGTAATATTATCGTTCACAATGAAGCTGCACAGAAGGCAGCCATTGCGTTCATCTGCATCTACATCTTCTTCTTTGCTGCTACCTGGGTATGAAACCCCTTCTGTCAATTGACATCGTGCGATTGGTGCTAACTTTCATTTGTAGGGACCTGTCGCATGGGTCGTGACTGGTGAGATCTTCCCTCTCAAGGTCCGCGCCAAGTCTCTCTCGATGACCACAGCTACCAACTGGCTCCTCAATTGGGCCATTGCCTACTCGACTCCTTACCTTGTCAACTGGGGTCCCGGAAATGCAAATCTCCAATCCAAGATCTTCTTCATCTGGGGCACATGCTGCCTCGTCTGTGTTGTCTTCGTTTACTTCATGATCTATGAGACCAAGGGTCTTACCTTGGAGCAAGTCGATGAGCTGTATGGCGAAGTCTCCGTCGCAAGACACTCTATCGGCTGGGTCCCAACTGTAACTTTCAGAGAAATCCAGGAAGGAAAGGGAGGCGAGAAGGTCGAGCACGAGAATGCGGAGAAGATCTAAGCTTTGTGGTGGATCCAGTACCTCCTTCAGGAGAGATAATTTAGCATGATTGTAATATAGCGGCAAAGTCTCGAACCTAAGTTCGGAAATGATAATCGCGTAATCGAGAGGAACATTCAGCTTCTCAAAAATTCATCTCACTTGTGCGGTTTTCCTAAAGGTTATCCAAAGTAACACGTAGTTCAGATGATAGTGCAAGGGTGGCTTGGTTCGTGTCCTGGAAAGATCATCGTTCCTTGCCTTGGGAAATTCTAGCAGGTCAAAGTCTCACTCAAGAAATTGAAGATAGAGTCAAAATCAGAATCCTTGCACAGAAGCCTCTGCGACCATTCCCGTACGATCCAGCAATATTCTGTACCAACGTGACCACCCTAAAAATCACACGAAGTTGAACAGTCAACTTATAGTTAGCAGCGTCTGCTCAAACAAAAAAGTGTTCTAGCCTCACTATTTTTAAATACTATATAGATATGGTGCCTGATTCATCGAGGCAGATGTTCAAGATAGCACGTCGAGATAACACATGACATTTTCCAAGATAACTATTAATACATCTATAGTAATGCTGCTCTCAAACATTTTCGCATCAAGATTCCGTCTTGATATGGCTTGATAAAATGTTCCCTAACATTGCCAGCGAAGGACTGTTTATAACCGCTTCTCCACTTTCGAACATAGATTTTGCAGCCTCGAAGCATGATATTACAGCTTCAGGGATTTTACCCCGCAAACAGCTTGCTTGAGCTCCTTTGTAAGCAGCCATCGTGGTTATAAAAAGACTGTTTTTCATTAGCAAACAGGCCTTATAAGAATCAATAGAAAACTCAGTTGGATTTTACCTGGCGTAGAAGTTCCAGGGCGTGTGTGGGCAAGACTTGATTGCTGAGAGGATGCTCGAAACGAGGCCCACATAGGCATCAAAGAACCGTGAGCAATCTACAAGAGTAGTATCAGGAAGTGAATCCAGATATAGTACACTGTAAACGGCAGGCCAATATGTTGAAATAAGGCATTGGTAGAACTGCATTTCCAGAAAACTCATGATTGCAGCTTGGCTAGAAGAAGACATAGCGATATCGAAAAACGTAGGCGTTGTGGCTGCTGGGAAGGAAAATGATCTCCGGCGATTGAATTTGAGACTACCAGGTAAGTTCTCCTGCCAATTTACTAGCTGGTTCGTAAGTTCGTTCGCGATGATTGGAGCATAAACTTCCTTGTGGTTGAAAAGGACGACGGAAGCGAAACATCGTCGCATCATGCGGCACATTGATATTGCTGCTAGGAAATAAGCTTTCGTGTCGTTAGAAGTGAGTGCGAGTGAGTCTTGAGGTCGCGCTTGCTCGAGCATATATCGCTGATTTTCCCGAAAAGGTTCCCAAGAGTCATGAATACTCGGAAGCAGAATTCGATCGTCAAACTTCCAGACATTGCTCTCCGGCATGTCCATATGATATCCTAACTCTCTGAATATCACCTCGTGTCAGCCTACATACCATCGAGTTGAAAGGGAAATGCTGACGTTTCGATGAGTAGTGTAGACCAGAATACCCTTCGTAGGAGCGTCAAAGATTCTTCATCAGAGTCGTAAATTTGACTGCGATACTTGTCAGAGGAGCTTCATGAGGCAAGATTGTAGGGACAAACCATTTAAATAAAGCCTGAGTCTTGCAGGAAGCCATCAAGATGTAGTCGTGCGCTTGACACGGCTTTCCGATGGAGTTATAGTATACTGCCAAGATAAGTAGACATTGCGCGCTTCTCAAACTAAATTCCAAATTGACACAAGGTATCATTATTAGAGCTTTGCCGATGTAGATCGCATCTGGACGTGTTGAATAAGCAGTTGCAAGTGATGCGCAGCGACACACTGATCCAATTGCGGCAACAATAAGGGCGAGGCAATGATCTGTGGAAGGATTGAGATCACTCCCTAACTTGTCGAGGTACAGGGACAAGAATTCTTGATGAAGAACAGGATACCAATGTTGCATTCTATCGTAGAAGTATGCGAAGGCACTAAGTAATTGTTATATATTTGCCAAACATAATTTTGGATTGCCACTCACCTAATTGCATCTCCATACTGAACTTTTAACTCGCCTCTAAAGGATGGTAAAATTAAGCTTGTCAGATCGGTCCGTTCAGAGACGACCATTGTCGCAGACAACTTAGGGTTCTGCCCAAGTAAACACATTGTTGAATGAGTTTGGATCAACATGAACGGAAACTCCATCCTCCAAGTTCGACTGATAATAGACTCATCCTTCAGATGTTTAGCATGTTAAAATTTTTATATATCAGGATAGGATCAATATCAATAATATATGGTTGATCCTGACCAATAATTGCTGAGGCTTCAAGGGGCGGAAAGTGTCCATACCATAGGATACTGATCTCGTCCATTGTAGTTAGATCTCACTGTGTTACCCGCGAAGCCTACTGAAAATCCCGTGGTGGCAGGATTGGGATCGAGACGTTCAAGACTTTGCATGGAAACTAAAGTGAAAACATCCTCAAGTCGTGATTTGATAGCTTGCATCTCTAGCTCATTCCTGAAGGAGATTCAACTTTTCTTTCCTTCCATCGATTTCGCTGGGCTTACTTTGTTGGCGCTGGAGCTGCTGGGTCTCGATATTTGCATGGTATGTCGTGATCCTCACAAAATGAACAAGTAGGTTTGCGGCCGTCGCACTTGGTCCGTCGAGAGCGACACATTTCACAAGCCAAGGTCGCTCTTGGGCGGGGACGCGATGCACTCATGCTTGTAGTCATGGTCGAATGGCTCTAAAAGAGTGCTTGCGAAGCTGTCTTATCGATACTATGTTTTGCATATAAATGCATGAAATGCGGAGGCGAAACCTAACCCCGACTTTACAGAATTTGGGAGGTTATCAAGAGTGGGTTGTGGGCTGTCGTGCGTCTGTACCCCGCACCGAGCTGTAGACCAGCCAAGGCCAAGGGCAAGATGCTGTTTTGGGAATAGTGATACAAGAATACTGCAAGATTGCAAGAAACAATAACGTCTACCAAATAAACAATATTAGATCATGTACTGGAATTTAGCTTCCTTGCATCCTTGTTAGAACACACTTGACAAGTTGCAGAGTCTTCTATCAGCTGCGCCTTGCTTAGCGCCGCGAACCCTCTTCAAATCGAGAATAAACAAATTGCCGTGTCTTGTAAGGATTGGCCCTGGGCTATGCTTCAAACAACTAGGCTGACGGAACAGGGGTTGTTCTTGTGACCCGAGGTGGGTTCAATTCTTGACCAACGAAGCAAGATATCTTTGTCACATATGATTTAAAGTTGCGAAGATATCACAGGACATAGTTTAATAACACATCTCTGGTGCATCGCCACGTTATTATCAACCTGTCCTTCGACTTTTCCCCCGTCGTTCAATGCTACCCATCGCCGTAAGGCTGTGCAAATATCTGCCTCCAAATCTACTCTTCTTCACTCTAGGGTTTACTAATAGTTTCCCAAAGTCCTTCAAAGATCGCTCATATCATAGGCACTGCGTTTCCTAATTTGTTTCCCGAATTTGAACAGAATCCACGGAACGGGCATCAAAGCGATTGCAACAAAGCCTAGGATGCTGGTTGCCCAATCAATGCCGAGACCCCGGTACATCTGTAGAGCGAAGAGGGGGAACACGCCGCCGAGCGTATATCGTAAGAGTCCATTTGCTGCAAGTGCTGAAGCTCCATTCAAAGCTTTGTATGAGTCGATGAGATATGCAGCAGTGGCGATGACGATGCTGAGATTACCCCATGCAAAGGGTACTGCTGCAACGACTGGACTAACCCACGATACTCCTGGTGTAGCAGTCCATGCAAACCACTAGATATCTATTAGCCATGTAGGTCCAACGATCCGAAGGAAAAGACAGCTGAAGCAGACATAAAAGATGACTACTCACGAACAGACCAATCGGCAAACCGATGCTTCCAATCATAGCTGGATATAGCCTATACTCAGGAGCTACAGCACCAGTACCACCATTTCGCTTCGAATCCCGCACTTTGGGCTGATACAACCAATGATCACAAGCGAGGACAGTTGGTACAGCCAAGCCGTTGCCCACTCCAACAGCCAAGAACACCAAGCCAGACTGCTCAGACGTGAATCCATACACAGTATTGAATGTGTACGGGAACGCTGCGAAGAAAGCAAATAGGACGGAGAAGTTGAAAGCTACATATAGGGAGAGAAAAGCCACGATAGGCTCGGTAATCAGCATGTTCGGTGGTCGTATACATGTCACGGTGATCAGGAATCGAATTTTGGCAGAGGGATTAGGGAACTGAGAGGGTGGCAGAGCTAAGTTGAGACGCTTGGCTCGTCGTGTCAGGATGGTGTTCTTATGGGTCTCGCTGGCGAATGTGGTGAGGATGAATGAGAAAATCGCAAAGAAGATGATTGTCCACTGAGTCCATCGCCAACCTTTACGAACTGTGGCGAAAGCTCCAATCACGGGTCTGTTGAAGTTAGCTTCAAGGTCTTATTGTAATTGAGTGAGGAATTCGTGTCGACGATGCGGGATGAATGATCTTACCCCAGCGCGGGTCCCAAGAAGGGACTAGTGATATATAGCGCTGACGGAATAGCTCTTTTTTCTGGCTTGTTGACATCGGCGATACTGCCAGCCCCGATAGCAAGTGCAGGAGAGAAAGCCAAGCCAGCGAAGAATCGTAGTATGCACAGTGTCTGTATATTTTGCGAGAAGCCCGCACCTAGGGTAAACAGTGCACCTAAAGGTGCAGATGCTAAATAAACAATATGGCGCCCATATGTTTCGGAAAGTGGTGCTGCTAGAATAGGTCCAAAGCCTAATGCAAGAACGTATAGGGTCAAAGGAAGCAAAGCAACTGTCGATGATACGTCCGACTTGTCCATGATGGCTGGGTATGCGGGAGTGCATATAGAAGAGCCGAGTGTACTGGGATAATCTTAGAAGGTTGAAGTGATAAATCTTGATAGTGACTTACGCAGCAAATGATATGGCAGCTGGGGGCACAGCATGGAAATTTCTCTTCCAAACCGGCCAATTCAGGGGATTTCCGGGGTCATCAGGTCCGTCCCAGTCCAGTGCTGTAGGTGGAGGATGTTGTTTCTCTGGTCCCTTTTCAATATCCCCAGAAGATTTATTAATAGGAATGCGTGTGTTGTCTTTTTCTGATCTACCCTCTCTGTCATCTGCACTTGTTGAAAGCGTCGCCGATGACGAGCTTTGTGGCGAGTCTGTCATTTGGAATAAGTTTCGCCAAGGGGATTTGGAGATATCTGAACAGCCGGTCATCGCAGCTTGTATGCACCAACGAGGGAACGATTGACGACTTATAGGATTGAGGGAGGGCTGCAATAGAGACAATTCAAGCGTGGAGCCACTATGTCGCAACTTCTGAGGTTGCTCTCACCTCATCAGAAGAAGGATAGTTGACAAAGCGGGCCTTCTCTGTGATCATGCAGAGATTTCTAACAGATCATGCACTTCGAAGTCATAAACGGAGTAACCCAAACTGAAAGTAATCATCTGAAACAAGCGCGGAATGCCTTGATGTAGCATGCAGGGTCTTTATTCGACGAACTTTCTGTTTGCGAGCTCCAGCGACTGAGGACTCAGTATAGAGTATGTTCGACGCAAGTACAGTTCTTATGTTGAGCGAGCCTCCATGGAACATAAAAGTAAGCAAAGAAATCTGGATGAATGAAAGGAAGCTTGACATAAACTTTCAGACCTATTGTGCAGATTCATAGTTGGAGATAGGAAATACTGCCAGTCATTGCGTTCCCCGCACACCTTTCAAGCACCAAGCCACCAAGCATTGTTTTGACAAGTTGTCGTCGATTTCACCAATCACGGCGCCATGTCCAAACAGTCTTCAAAATTTATCCGTGATAAATCATCTTTAGATTACTGATCATCGTTGTAGCTCGGTAACTAAGCAGGTCACCCGCACGCTATCTCGCTTAGGTATAGCTTCAAAACATCATCATCGTGGCTCCTGCCATCCGCATTAGTGGATTGACCATCTCGAACTGAATATGAGTAACAGCTTCCAGCTTCGGCAATACGAGTAGAGGGAGGGTGACTGTGATTGGAGATTATAATGGGGTAATTTGAGTGCGGAGTGGCTTGTGTGTTTTCATCGACGTGTTACAAGTAGTGCGGCCGCACGGGAAAGGAAGACGGGGAAATAATACTCTGAACATGAATTTGTATTTCCAAGTATTCGCTGTTTTCTTTTGTCGTTTGCAGTCAACGGGACTAAAGACTTGTTGATCTTTCATCATCACCGCACTCGTGTCCATTCCAAGCGAAGTCTGTTGCCTCTGTCTTGATCTCAGCACACGTATTACTCATAAGCCCTGTCCACACGCATAGCTTACGCTGTCTCCTCTGCTGTGACTTTAGTTTATCAATCTTGTTATTCGAAGGGTCCCAGGGAGAGAATCGAGCCTTGATGTTACGGAAGACCTTGCGTTCTTATAAAATTTTCAACTCACGAGGCCCTAATCTGAAAATATTGTGTAAGGATGATCAAAAGTCGTCATTATTTGTGAGATGTTCGAGTAAAACTTTGAATAAGAGTGTAAGAATATTACTCAATAAATTTAGGAGCTTATGGTGGACTTCAAGCAATGTTTTTAGTGCCAAGTTCGGCTTGCCTCAACTCCAGATCATCACTTGGCAATGTCAAAAGATGCAACCAACTGCAATACACAATACACTGCCTGGAGCTTCTGGTCGGCGTTGAAGATGATTATAGGTTTAGCCAGAAAATTCCGAAAACCCCAGCTCATCCACGATTGGCAGTCTCGTTTTGGCAATCTAATGACCAGCCTAATGATCCGCGATAACACGCAGTCTGGATAGATCTGTTGCAGCAAGAGGTCTCCAAACGTGAAATCATTTTAGGAAGTCTATAGCTGAATTTAAATATTATTTCATCTCCATATTTGCGTACATTGGATAGTTACTGTCGAAAAGCACCAAGATCAGCTTCCACCGATGACCATCAACCTGAACTTCCCACTCTGTACTATAGCCAGCATCGGCAGACCAGTAAGCAAAACCTCAAGTTCCTGCACTTTCATACCTCCCATGATCTCGAACCTCCCCAGTTCAGTCGTAGAAAGTACATTGTTCAGAAATCAGGCAAATACTGCACCTGACTCATTCACAAGCTTGAAGTCGCCTGATAAGATGTCTTCCGCTTCCCAGTGCGTCTTCTGCTCCCTGAACTTCCCGTGCATACAATCATCTTGAGAAAATCCGGGAGACGTATAAGTGTATGATCTTGTGAAATTACTTTCGCGGTAGAGGATGATCGCTCGACTGACTTGTCGTGAGTATGGAGAAAGCTGAGGAGGCAACAGATGTCGCGGTAGTAGGTGAGAAGGGCGAGATCTCAAAGACCAATGGAAGACATTTAACCATGTAGACGCATGTCTTATCATCTGAGTTAAGCACAGAAAGAGCGCCTCCCTCGTAGTAAAAATGTAGAACTTGGGTCGGCAATACCATATTGACCAAGGGCTTACGCAGACGATTTTGGGCGAGGAATGTAGTAGGAGATAGATGTAAATAGCTCATGAGAAAGAGCGATGGCCATGATAGTCAATCAAAACTCAATCAAAGGATTTTTTTTCCCTTTATATGCTGATTCTTGCGCTAGTTTGGGCATGTTTTCCTGTGGGCCTTGTGGCTGCGCTCCTCGCTCATTGAAGCCGCCGATGTGGTCTTGATTGTTCCAACCCTTGACCAAACGATCAAATCAATACAAGGAGGCGATTTCTGGCATTTAAAAACCGTGACCCAAGTCATGATATTTCGGGCCTTGAAAATAGTATCTCTAGATTTTCTAATACTCGTCTTCGTGGATCGTTGCTGTACGAATGCCCAACCGAACAAGCCAAGTAGGGCTTCGGTATTTACACCCATGAAAATGAAAGGTAACGACAGATGTTTTAAGTCTGAGCCGTCTATGATTCATCCTGAAAACATCATTGCGGTATTCAGATTAAGTACCTAGGTATGATTGCTTGCATCTCAGCCTCAATGGGCAAATTCATGATCACGAAGTCCTGAACAGCCAGGTAAAATTATGAGCACGACAGCGATATGAAAAAAACCAATTGCAAAATCTTACTCAAGTCAACATGGCGGTGTCCTTCGTTGGACTACCTGTCTTCGATCATCGCGTACCATCCATCAATATCTCCCGCTATCAGTCGATCAGCAACTTTCTCCTTCTTTATAGAGCCATCGCTCCTCCATTCGTGCTTCCAGAATGATCTTCCCTTCCGTGAGGGCGAAAAACTGTGAATGGACTGACGTCTATGTGAAGGACCTTTGGCATTCCACAAGTAGGTTTCCCGAAACTGTCCCCCACGTCCCATCTATCTTCTCACTGTAATTGAGGATTTCCTAACTGTCCTTTATCGACAAAATAAGCTCATCAACCACGGCAACAACGAAAGCAGCAATAATATACCAAGGCGGCGGTCCAGAAGCTTTCCATATCGTACGACGACCTTTCTTTTCCCCTCGACTAAACCGGATCCTTAGCCAAGTGAAAGCCTATTCTTCGGCGCACGAGGACTGGATAGATAGTTGTTTGTGGTTCGCAAATCGATTTCGATGTCATGAAAATTTCGCAGGACAATGCCAGAAGTAATAGGAATATTCATCGGATCATGAGGAGACAAGTGTGGCAAGTGTTGAAGAATAATTTACTCATATGTGAATAACTCCTATCTTCTGTCAAACATGCCACGAGTTATAGTCATTATATCATCCTGCCATCTTCATCTAGTTTCCAGGCTTCCCAGCAAATCCCAATCTTGGAGATTCTGAGCTCTCAAAAACGGTATAAACACTCTTCAAGAAGATGTCACCATAGATGTTGGGCAAGCCCGCAGGGACAGGCTGCATACCACCAACACAGACACCGACGGGACCAAGAACATTGAGCACAGGCGACAAGAAGCTTGTAGCGGAGACAATGTTCAACAGGTTGGTATAGTTGATGTACTTGCCCTTAATGATTACCTTGGACGTGGATCCGTATGGGATGAATGAGAAATCAGGGAGAGTATTGATACAGGGGAAGACGTAGACGCCGAGGAGGTCAACGTACTCTGCGAGGAGGACCTTGGAGTAGTAGTCGGCGACAATATCTGAGTCGAGGTAGAGGAGTGTGGTTCCAGTGTCCGCAATACCGTATCTGGTTGTCTGGACTGGAGTCTCGCTTCCGACTTGGTAAGACGTGGAAGAGAAGTTCCAGTATCCATAGTATCCAACATTGTTTGTAGATCGGCGGTATGACAATTGTACTGGTGTGTAGATGATTGGTGCGACATACTTATTTGAATCGAGGTATCCGAAGTCATAAGATCCGGGTTGGAGATGCTTGAGATCGGCTGCGATGAGTGGTAGAGCAAGTTGAGGTTTGATGTTATCGAGAAAGGTCCTCTGCTGCTGTGGTCTGACGGTGTTCAAAGAGCTGAAGGAGAGTCCGAGAAGGCCATCGAGGTTTTTGTTTTGAACGAATTGATCAGATACATTCTTAGCAATCTCTACGGCTTGCTTTTGGACGGTAAGACCACCGACAGTGACTGGTGCTAGACCACTAAGACACATTAGGTCGATGGACTGGAGGGCTGAGAAGCAAACTTACACATCGCCGCTTGAACTTGATCCATCGCCATAGTGGATTTCCCAGGTATAGCCGTCAAGCCGTTGAAACTGCGAGCTATCAGCGCAAAACATTTGAAACCGAATAGTTTACCCACATTACTGGACTTTGTGGTGTCAAAAACCATATGTCCCTGGGTCTGGGTAGTAGGTTGTTCATTGGAGAAAACCCAGAGATCACTGGATCCAGTATCGAAATCGAGGTTTAGGATTTGGCCATCGATGTCAACCGGGCAAAGGTAGTCGAGGTCAGATCCGTCAGGAGTAGCGACGACGGTTCCACTGGAGACGGCGGCAGCCAAACCCACAGGAGTTGCTGCGCCATATTTTTGTACAGTGCGCAGTATATCACTGAATGGATTCGCTCTGAAGTTTGGGTTCGCTACCTGCAGAAAATGTTAGCATGATCCGGCGCCTTGATAGACAAGCCGTGCTACATGCCTGGTTGACACTCCAGCCACCCTGAGCAGCAGGAGCTGCAATGGTGGCACTGGCAAAAAGAGCTGTGGAGAGTATAGAAAGAGAAGACATTTCAAAATGACAAAACAGTTTAACCTACTGCACCTTCGAGGGGATTGTCATATAATTTATTTTGTATATCCTGTGACATAGCTGCCAGTCTTTGCTGGGGATGGCGCATGTGTCAAGCCTAACAAAACACACGGCAGTTATCAACCTACTAACGGCGATTAGAAATTTAAGCTTCAAACTCCAGGCGACAATGAAGCCTCGACATGCCTCGGAGGTTCCACTTGTGTGCTTGACTGTCCGCTTGCTCATTGATCATCACACATAGTTCTTTGGCCAGTGTGAAGATCATGCGCAGAAAACTATTGCTAAGTCCATAATGGCTGGTGATGGTTGGCTCGAGGCTGTGGTTAAGATCTTAGTTTGAAGCTTGCAGTAATTACCGGAGCTGTCGGAGCGGCAGTACAGTAGGTACCTAATATTTGCTCCGAGGCTGAAATATCGCCGCGGGCCATGAGAAGTCTGAAAGAATACAAGCAAAGAGTATTTGCTATGACGAGATAAAAACTACCTACCTTCCACTTAATGCAATATCCAGGTTCTCTTAGACATCGGTGCAAAGTCATCAGGGGTGATCTGAACCCCCGCTTTCTTTGTCTAGAAACATGTCAATAAGTCGTCTTGCGCTAGGCGATCTGTTCCGATTCCCTCACCAAATGCTGTTTTAACTAAAATCACCACGATTTTGACCAAATCACTCCTAGTCTGATCAAACTTATAAGATTAATCAAACTCTCTATTATTTAGCTAATACAAGTATATTGAATCTGTCAATAATTTAGAAAGATTAATATATTAATTAAAATAATAGAGGAATAAAAGAGGGGCATTTTCAATATATTGATTTCTAAGTAGGTATGAACTCTAACTCTCTTTCTTAGTTCTAAAGGCTACTTCTACTACTCAATTCAAAAGAGCACTACTACGCAGCAGAGGGTAAGTGCCTAGGCAACACAAATACAGCGAGAACAGGTAGAAAGACAAGGAGAAAGTGCTACCCGGATAGAGGTTAATCAAGTTATGGTAGTAGCAGTTGAGGATAAGGTTAATATAGTAGTTGCTAGCTCTCTTACACCTCTGCCTGCTAAAAGAGAAAGGCACTGGTGAGAATTGAGCCTCCTATGTCGAAAAGACAGCGTCGTACTCACCCCCCCTAAACTTTTCCTAGACTATTAAGGTTGGCACGGTTCAATTTACACACAAAAAATCCTAGTAATCCCCTTGCCACGCTAGGAAATGCTTAGGGGCGGGTAGTAGCAGGTGAACTATTGAAGCTGTACTTCTATTATTAGAAATCTCCTCTTTTAACTTGAAAACCGTACTCCAATTGATATTAGCCAAACCATAGAGATTTTAGTGTACACTGCAAACTTAGTCAAAAGCCGATTATTCTGGTCAAAACGGCATTTGACGAGTGAATCGGAACAGATCCCACATGTACTCCTCGCATTTCTGTCAAGATAGGACGCTGCAAGCGTGGCAAGTGTGCCAAGATATGATCTTTCCCCATATCCGAAATCTACAAGAGACTATAAGAGACCTAGCTTTGGCAGAGAAATCTAGGATTGGCTTTAAAAGCAGATTAATTTTGACATCAGCCCTCACTTAAAGCCCAGGGTGATGCAGCAGGCTTGCTCCATGACTATTTCTTCAGCTTCCATGAGGAGTTTATGTCAAGGCAGATCTAACTAGTCTCACAATTTCAGGCAAGGAAAAGAAAGAGTAGGAGTTTATGGTCTAGTGTCTATCCTTATCACTTGATCCGGATTCTGATTCTGTTGCTCTTCAGAGTAATGGTAACGAGACACAGGCTTTGACATCCCGTCTGCTGCTTGCTTGGCATTGACGTGAAGACCTGAAGAAAATCTTTCTCTCTTTATTCAATTAGGTTTGAAGTTATATGGATATTCTGACAAGCCTTACACATACGACCATAGACTGGTGAGAACTGGGCATCCCGTCCGCTCTGCCATACACAAGCACCAGATCGGCAGATTAGTAGTTGGGTGGGTGACCACCAGCGAATACCTGCTGTTGTATGTTTTTGTTAATTTTTTTGGCGGTCTTATTGACCATCTACCGGTCGCTACCTTATGCGTAGTAGCTACTAGCCGGCCCACCTCCAGTTTCGCTCGGGGCTCGCTTACTGTCGGGGAAAGCGAATGTCACAGGCAAGCAAAACTGTCACAGCTCGGCCAAACTTCGGTCATTGGGTTTTG
>JACBAH010007105.1:0-20745 GCA_014282315.1 Neospermospora avenae | reverse complement strand
ACAAGGATCAGTCGAAACTTTTCACGCACGCACGCATACACGCTAGTAACAAGATTCAGAATGTTCATAAAAGTCCCAAAATATGGTATCATCAGCCGGATTTTTGTTGCGCCTAGCTACAATCCTTTCCATAGCCATAATATCATAAAAACGCCGAAGACACATACATCAAGAAGACATTTAGATCTTGATGGCACTCTCGAGAGCCTTGCGCTTCTTCTCGGTACGGGCATTTGCCTTGGCACCCATGATACCACCACCCCAGTGTCTCTTGGCCTCCTCGTACTTCTCCGCGTAACCCTCCTTGATGGCCTGTACCAACTTGGAAAGCTCGGTCTTATCCTCGGAGCGGACCTCAGTCAAAGCGAGAACAGCAGCGGTCTTCTTGTGAACAACCGTGCCGAGTCTGGCCTTACCCTTGATGATGGCGTATGGGACACCCATCTTGCGGCAGAGTGCTGGGAGGAAGATAACCAACTCAATTGGGTCAACATCGTTGGGAATGAGGACGAGGGAAGCCTTCTTGTTCTCAATCAAACCAACAACGTGGTTGAGACCGTACTTGGCGGCGTATGGCTTCTTGCTGACATCCTCCTTCTTCTTTCCCTCCTTAATGGCGGTAGCCTCCTTGACGAGTCTCTCCTTCTTCTCGGTCTTGCTCTCTGGGCGGTACTTGTTGAGAAGCTTGAAGGCCTGGGCGGCAGTGTTGCGGTCGAGGACGTTCTGGAATTGGGCGATCGCGGGTGGGACCTTCAAACGGAGGTTGAGGATCTTCTTTTGGCGTTGTAGGCGGACATACTCGGGCCACTTCACCATGCGCGAAAGGTTTCTACGGGGCTGGATGTCTTGTCCGATACCATAGTTGCGGGTGCGCTTCTCGATGAGAGGGTTCTGGGACGCATTAGCATGCGCGAACAGGTATCAGAATAGAGGGGAGCATACCTTTGGGGCCTTCTTTGATCCTGCACCAGCCTTGGACTGGGGGAACGGGGCCGGAGCCGCCTTTTTGGATCCTGCTTTAGGAGGCTATCATTGAGAAAAGAAGACATCAGCGAATATGTTCACTAATAGTCTTCTTTGAACTCTAAAGAGACTTCACTGGCATTTCTGCACAGATGAAGCTCAAGCCAAATCATCATCAACACCCTCAGGTAATTGATGGAAACATCTCGACATGCGATTGCTCGTAGAGGTACGAGAGTGGCGGAGAGTTGATCACTTTATCTTCATGTAGAATGTATCAGTAGCTTACCATATTGATCGGATCGCTGCGTTGGTGGAGCGATTTGTCGGAGTTGTTGTCGATGGATTGGAAAGAAAGATTCCGAAAATTGCAAATGTGATTGTGGGCGAGACTGGCGCTAGAAAATCTTGGCACCGTGAGTGCGGGCCTATTGTCACGTGGACAGATGGTTCGAAATCCTTGTCAGTACTGCAAGTTGTCCGCAGCCAGCAAGAATTCAAAGCGAACAAAATGCTTGTCGGCGTCTTCAGTAATCAAATATCATATCTGAGTGACACTTAGATAGAATGCTTCCGAAGTCGAGACAGTGATAGGCATTTTGTTCCTTCAATTCTAATCCTAACTTCCTGGCCCTGTACTCGGACTACAGCACGTGATCGCGGAGCCTCCTCGTTGGACTTTTTGGTTGCAGCATATTTCTACCCCACCAAGATCTGTAGATGCACATTCTGAGCACTTGAATTCTTACCGAATGGCGCCCTCTTTATGCGCAATCTGCAAGACTGCAAGAGCTCTAATTATCAGACCAAAGAATGCTCAAAAACTGTGTAAACCCTGCTTTATTGCCATTTTCGAGGAGGAAATCCATCACACCATCACAACCACGAAGCTGTTTTCTCCAGGAGACAGGATAGCAATAGGAGCATCTGGCGGAAAAGACTCAACTGTACTTGCTTCTGTATTGAAGACTCTCAATGAACGACACAACTATGGCTTGGACCTGGTGTTACTCAGTATCGACGAAGGGATTAAAGGCTACAGAGATGACTCCCTCGAGACTGTCAAGAGGAATGCCACCCAATACGAAATGGAGCTGCTGATAGTGGGATACGATGAGCTTTATGGATGGACAATGGATCAAGTCGTGGACACTATCGGCAAGAAAGGGAATTGCACATATTGTGGAGTCTTTAGGAGGCAAGCCTTGGATCGAGGGGCGAAAATGCTGGGAATCAAGCATGTGGTGACTGGACATAACGCAGACGACGTGGCCGAAACTATTCTGATGAATCTGTTGAGGGGCGACCTACCGCGGCTGGCACGAAGTACAAACATAGTCACTGGCGACGAAAGGAGTGAGGTCAGACGAAGCAAGCCTCTAAAGTATGCCTACGAGAAGGAGATCGTGTTGTACGCACATCACAAGAAGCTCGATTACTTCAGCACCGAATGCATATACAGTCCAGAAGCTTTCAGAGGCAGCGCAAGGACGCTGATCAAGAGTTTGGAACGAGTGCGGCCAAGTGCTATCCTGGACGTAGTCCGCAGTGGTGAGGACATGGCAAAGTTGGTCCCAGAAGAAGTTACAGGAATTAGCCAATGCAAGAGCCAGAAAGTTTCGTTATCAAGTGCTGATGGCGAAGAGGAAGGCGCTGGTGGCTGTGGGAGTGCTAATGGGAGGACAAGTGGTGGCGAGATGGCCGATATGGAGAAGAAGTTGCAAGAAGATGAAAAGGCTTCAAGTAGAGAACTTGAAATAACTGCGCCATTGCCCAAGGGCTTAAATGGTCAACGACATGACAGAAGCAACGGCGAGATAGGAAATAGGGTCAAGAAAGAGATCGGCAAGAAGCTTACTCGACAAGTATTGGGCACCTGCAAGACCTGTGGCTACATGTCAAGCCAGGAATATTGCAAGGCGTGCATGCTGCTAGAGGGCTTGAACAAGAACAGGCCGAAGATGGAGATCGAGATCGATGTGGAGGAAGAGGAAAGCTCGACCTTGCGGCGGAAAATGGAGGGAATAGCATTAGCAGCAGGGTAGGCAATATGTACAGAAGAATAAAATATTTTGTAAAGCTGAAGTCGTGCGGTGCTTTGCTGATTCCATCTTCGCTGGCTCAGTAAGTGAATCTGACGTTTTAGACCTACCTACATTCGATGTTACAAATGCAGGAGAGAACGTTTACATGGAGCCTGTTCAAGTAGCAAGAACATTAACACTCCTCGTTTCATATTTCATGCCACGATACAATCTGTACACAGATTTGATCCTCCTCGTCGGGTCTCTGACTAGCCTAAATGTGCCGATGTGGGCAAGACACGCAAGATGCCGAATTGAAGCAACGCCCTGCCCGCAGTATAAGCAGATTAAGACACCCTTGAGACTCACGTCGAATTACCTGGTTAGATTTAAACAACTTCAGAAAGTCGTCGGATTCAATCTGGAGTTAGTGCTTCTCCCAAAGTGGGGAGGTTGATAAAGCGGGCGGGCAGGCGGGGTAGTGAACAGCTCATTTCTCACTACAGTATAGCATCACCATGCAGGCAGGGACTTATCACTATAGACAAGCGCAGCAGGGATCGTCGTGATTGAGGTCATGGTTAGTTACTTTAGCTAAGTATTATATATCCGCTCTGGTCCCAGTCAAACCTTTCAGACTACCTTATTCAAGTCTCACGCGACATCTCATTAAACCCGTCAATATGTCTGCAGTCACTAAGATGCAGTATGCCCGGTTGGGAAACTCTGGTCTCAAGATTTCTAAGGTCATATTTGGATGCATGAGTTTTGGTTCTTCAAACTGGCAGGAGTGGGTCATTGAAGAAGCCGAAGCTCTTCCTCTGCTCAAGCACGCCTACGACGTCGGCCTCAACACATGGGTAAGCCTCTTCCCTCTCAGATTTTCCCAAAAGACGAATTGACTCAAGTCTCGTACCTTAGGACACCGCGGACATTTACTCCAACGGTCTTTCAGAACAGATCATTGGCAAAGCTCTTAAGAAATACGATATTCCCCGCAACAAGGTCGTCATTCTGAGCAAATGTTACTTTGGAGTAGCAGAGGATGGCTCTCAACCACCGATCTCTGCGGCTGCAACTAACGATGGTGAGTTCGTGAACAGGCAAGGATTGAGCAGGAAGCACATCCTGGACGCTGTCGACAAGAGCGTTGAGAGACTGGGGACGTACATCGATGTTTTGCAAATCCACAGGCTAGATCGAGACACGCCACGAGAGGAGATCATGAAGGCTCTCAATGATGTTGTTGAGAGTGGTAAGGTTAGATATATTGGTGCTAGTAGTGTCAGTCCACTCTTTGTCGTGGTACTTTTCGGGAACTAACTGGAAGCAGATGGCAGCTTGGGAATTCCAGACCCTTCAGAATATTGCAGATAAGAAGGGATACCACAAGTTCATCTCGATGCAAAATTACTACAACTTGATCTACCGGGAAGAAGGTATGTACTTCCAACCACTGCATCTACCCAAAAACCATTACTTACGGCTTGCCCAGAACGTGAAATGATTCCTTACTGCCGAGATACCGGTGTTGGACTAATCCCTTGGTCACCCATAGCTCGCGGTGCTCTCTCACGCCCCTTCACAGACCGCACGACAAAGCGCGAGAAGACCGATGCCTACCTCAATAACTTTATCCGCTCCAAGGAGAGCGAAATCGACAAGCAAGTCATCAATAGGGTTGAGGAGATCTCGAAGAAGCACGGTGTGTCGATGACTACCATCGCTACTGCTTGGTGCTTGAGCAAGAAGAGTGTTAACCCGATCATCGGACTCAGTAGCAAGGAGAGAATCGATCAGGCAGTTGAGGCTGTGGAGTTTGCGAGCTCGGGGAAGTTGACTAAGGAGGATATTACGTATCTTGAGGAGGGATACGCACCGAAGGAAAAGCAGGGATATTAAGTAACGGAAAAGCTAGCTGATCGTGGACTTCATTCAGAGATAATGTATGATATACAACATCGCCATTTAAATTTCCGAATTTCAATTTATCGACTATCGTGTCCTGCAGCCATGTGGCTACAGTCCCGAGGCAATGTGATTCATTCCGTTGAAGCTTGAGCTCATATGCCGTGTTTTCCTATTCACCTCTGTCTCCGTGACAAAACAACCAAGGTCCAAGAACCACATTACAGGTACTAGAATAAAACTCGTTTTATGGTAAAAGTATGGCCCTTGATCGATAGTCATTGGATGCTGAATCTCGGTATTTCGCTTATTTCAACTTTCTATTGCCCGTATAAAACTACAAATGCGTAGAGCGCGTTTCAAACTGCTCATTCCCAGGTGAAGAAGTCGGAATTTATATTCTTCCTCGTCTCATATCATATCTTCAATATTGATACATCGGGTCGAAAACTGGCCGAGCTTGACCATAATCTCATCAGGTATTTTGTGAAGGGTTACTTGACTCAAGCCATTCAGCAAGAAAGAAGAAGTATTTGCTATATTGGTCGCGATCTGAAAGCAAAGGGACCAAGGGTTGAGTATGACCCCCATTTCTGGACTATGCGCTAGCTACCACAACTACCCTGCATCCTTATCGGTCAACGACATATCCGTGACTATCAGCACTAATTATGCGGACTGTTCTCTCAAGCCTCCAACTCCTTTGTCCCCTCAAGTACATAATCTAGCTGCAAGAGTCAAAGATACTTTCTTTCAGCGTCTCAGGATTCATAGATACACGTGCCACAAAGCTTAGGATAGCAGGCAGCGATCCGGTTTAACCCCAGCATCATCACCAACCCCTCATTCTTTACAAAAGTAGTTTGCAATTGAGGGGTAGAGGTCTACTCCTGTTTTTGCTGGCGATTGAGAGTGTAATCCGGCACATGAGTTCAATTCATCAGCTAGCATGTCAATAATCAGCATTCCAACTCTAGGCTTCATTTTGATTTCGTTGCTGGCCATTTACAAACTCATCATCTATCCAGCTTTCCTCTCACTCCTATCGAAGGTCCCAAATGCCCATTGGTCTGTGCCATTCTCCTCTTTATGGATCTTATGGACTAGATTCAAGACTCGAGAAAATCGAGATGTGCATGCTGCTCACCAGAAATACGGACCTGTGGTTCGACTTGCACCCAATGAGCTTAGCGTGAATGACCTGGCTGGACTGAGAACCGTGTATGGTGGTGGTTTTGAGAAGGGGCAGTGGTATTCGATTTTCGATAATTATGGGTATGCTTCATTATGTTATAGTTTTTCTATGAAGATGCTAACATCTTCTTAAAGCGTACCGTGTATGTTTAGTTCCTGGCATTCTCAGCCGCAGTAAGCTTACTATCGTATTCTGCTCGACTACAGCTAAACATACTTGTATAGCTCCTTACGAAAGCGCATGATGTCCAACGTCTACTCTAAGTCAAAAAGTCACAACAGTCCCGCTCTAGCAGCCCAGGCTCAAGCAATTATATACGACCGTCTCCTCCCTTTCCTCACTGCTGCATCTCTACCTGCTTACTCTTCCGATGGGATCGAAGTTCACGAGATCTGGAATTCAACAACTATGGACTTCATCGCCACCTACCAATTCGGCTTAAAGAACGGTAGCGATTTCCTCACAGACGAGGCCTTCCGGAAGCATTGGCTCAAAATGTACCACTCTCGCAAAAAATACGTCTTCTGGTCTCAGGAGCTTCCTCGCTTCAGCCGCTTCTTTCGAAAGTTGAATATCTATCTCGTTCCACGCTGGGTAGATGTCAACAACCGAGCACTTGAAGCCTGGACACAAGAGCGCTGCGATGATACATCAGCTTATCTCAGAGATGGCTCAGCTGCCGAAGACGAGAATCCCGCTAATGAGCCTGTGGTCTTCAAAACAATCCTAGCAGGCTTGGAGAAAGAACGCAAAAGTAAAGGCGATACTTCAATACTCAGTGAAAACTTTCTCAAATATCCAAAATTGAGTGTGGCGAGCGAGATGCTAGATCACATCGCTGCTGGTCATGAAACTTCCGGGATTATGCTCACTTACATCTCTTGGTATCTATCCCAAGATATCAGCTTGCAGGATAGACTTCGTGCTGAGCTACTCACTCTCTCACCTAACATGAGTCTTTATTCTACCTTCCCAGCAATCCCGATTTCAAAAGAGCTGGATAATCTGCCACTCCTTCATGCGATACTCATGGAGACACTTCGCACAAATGCAGCTATACCTGGTAGTCAGCCACGTGTAACTCCACATTTTGGATGCACTCTAGGAGATCTTCCAATACCCGGCGGTGTGCGAGTCAACGCTCAAGCATACAGCGTACACAGGAATAGGGAGGTCTATCCGGACCCTGAGACTTGAGACTACACGAGATGGTTGGAAGACGAGAACGGGTATACGGAAGAGCAGAGAAAGGAAAGAGATCGATGGTTCTGGGCTTTCAGTAGTGGAGGAAGAATGTGTGTTGGAAGTAATTTCGCTGTTCATGAGATCAAGCTTGTAATTGCGGCAGTGTATAGCAATTTTAGGACAAGTATTGTGGATGATGAAGGGATTGAGCAGGAGGATGGTTATACGTGTGGTCCGAGGAGCAATAAGTTGCTCTTGAGGTTTGAGAAATTGGGAAGCAGCCAATTCTAAATGATTTGGAGCTGGTATTTTTACTTTCGAGCTGTAGAAATGGCTCGAATACCTGTCATTTACAAGGAAGCGAATTGAAATGTACTTGTTTCTCAATACTGAATATCTTCATTACACTGCCATTCTAGTCTTGTTTTAGTGGTATATAAAGTTTTCCACAAGGGCCGCTCGATAGTGGTAAGAGTCATGCAGTATTTCAATAAAGAAGAGATAACCCCCTTCCTGCTGATATGGTTGTCTTGTTACGTTCTAGGTGATGCTCAAACCGATTACTTGGAGGTCAATATAAGACTGACGACACTGCTGACTTGATAAGTCTGATCTCCAAAGTACTTGTATGTCAACCATGGTCATATCATGGACCACAAAAAGAACCGCTTGAAAAGTCTCAGCGTGACGATTTTAATAGTGCCAAATTGAGCTGGGGAAGAATTATAGATTAGAGATACGAACGACAATTATACCTCCGAACAATTAGTTCAGCTTATTCCAAGAAACATCCAAGGTTGCTCCTCAGCAATGGTGGTGAAGTCATTCGAACGATAAATTTGCGCATCGCTTGATATATTGTTTTGTGGGGCCAAAGAATAAGCGAAAAGTCAACAATTGGACAGTCAGCTACTCACAAGGAATGATGCATGTGCAGCTAGCCATTAACGCTACTATAGCACAGCATTTAGTACGAATCCTGAGTATAACTTGCCAACTTTGCGAACGATTAGATTATCTCGATTTGACTATATGCCTTCCAACAATTACACGACCCTGAGAGATATTTAGCTTTCATGCATTGTAGTGTACCAGTTCTGCGACTTAATATGTTAAATCAGTAATGTGCTGTGACAGATTAGTGATTTTGGATGAAGATGATCTAGCTTGCCGGGTCTGCAACTGCTTGTCAGGATGATTTGGGTTTGATCATCAACCTCACATCAGGGCGTCAGGAGCTAAACCAATATATACACCAGGTAGTCAATAGATGATCTCTAAAAGGGAGGCGTTCCAATTGGATGTTCACGATTCTCAATCACGTCACTTCAGTTATGCGCGGTATCTTCACAGTATTCAGATTCTCTTATGAAATTATTATTCCCGATTCGGAATTCAGCTCACTGGCATTGCAAGAACCCAGACGGGTTGAGCACAAAGCGTCTGCAAAGACAACTCTCAACACCTCTTCTGTACCGAAGCTCATCCAAGTCAGAAATCCATATCCTGCGCATCCCGGAGAGAGTCCCTATGCCCAGCGCCTCTGTTATTCTTCTCAGCCTCCTTCGCAAGTCGCATCTGTTCTTTCTTCTTCCTACGTGCCAGGTCCATAGCCTTGAAGTGACCATTCTTGACCTTGAACCCTGCCTCTTTTCCAACAGACATATCGTGCATGCCATGTATCATGATTCGCAACTCCCAATAAGCCTTTGCATCGAAGCCTTGGTAGCCCTCAGCCTGTTTTCTCGTAAGCTTCAGGTTACTCCTTCTGCCTATCGTCGACATACCTGTGAGTTCGCCTTAGCCAAGACCTTTCTCCTCATCTCCGGAGTCAAAGTCGCATCCTTCCAGTCGGCGTAGTGCAATCGCAGTGTCTTGTGCCACAAAGTGGTCATTTGGCCGCGTGTTACAAAGCTGGGACTTTGGGCTTGCGTATCGTTGGCGAACTTCTCAAAACGGACGACGTTGGCCAAGTGGAGGAAAGCATCTTTGTTCTGCTTGTTGTAGTCGGGAGCTCTAGGCTTCGCAGGCTTAGGAGTGTGTTGTCTAACTTGTACTCGAGTATGGTAGGGGATGTCTTCGTCCATGACACTATCTATAGCCAGGTTGGAATCTTTGGGAGACATGTCGTACAAAGCTTTAGCTGGGCATTGTTAGTTCATCATATTCAAATATCAAAGAGGTATGTAGGCTGTACAAACCTGTCGGCGAGTTCTTTGGTGACAAACGAACGATCATAGTGTCTACATCCATCATATCCTGAGCGGCACCCGTTTGGACTTCACCATGCTCGAAATATGTCGAGAACGAAGAGGGACCTATGACGGGACCTACGTACGGAGTATAGTCTTCGTCATCGTACGCTGGGGGTGGAGTGGAACCCATGGTCATACAAGAAGAGAAAATCAAATCGAGCTAATGTCGTTTGAGATGGAATTCTGTTGCCCAGATTGAAGCTCGAGGGGAACTGGAGATAACAAGAAAACAGAAGTAGCATTATACAGGGGGGCTGTGGAAGTATGTCGATCATATTCACCGTTAAGGCAAGGATAGAGCCGAAGTGAGTGGCTCCAGCAGACCTAGCTATTCACTTTCGAGTTTCGCAAGCTGTGACTGTCTATCTGGTGACGAACTAATAGACAAGCAAACTAACTAAAGGCAAACAAAATTGTTGTCGGTGGACCTGATCGAATAGTTCGTCCCTCTTTGTAGAAGTTAGTATCAGCTGGCTCAATCTCCACTATATTTTGTATCCTTCCGAAGTTATCTCCCGGGTAATGTTCTTTAACAATCTAATGACTTTCTATTCCGCTCGAGTGACCGGCTTGTAAACTTTTCATGACATTGAAGCGTAGTGAAATAACAACGACGATTTCAAGCTTCAAGCTTCAGGCCTGGCGGTTCAAACCTGCAATCCACCAAATTTCGATAGCAGCAGTCGGATTCTCCTGCAAACAAACACAATTTGGCAATTCATCCAGATCTATCTCCCTAAAACCGAATTGCGCACTTCCCTCGATACAGCCGCATCCCTTTGCGCCTTGGGGCTTTCCCGACTCCTATTTGCCCGGTGGTCACCCATGGTACTCTTCACCCACACTCATCTGGATCAGAAAATACAGCTCGAAAGATTTCGAAGCTTGTTATAGTCATACGAAATGATCTACTACATATCTGACAACCGAGAACACAAAATTTACGCAAATCACTACGGCAAGATGACGAAGCATCGAAGTCGTCATTGAGGCGATGGGTGCGCAAGATTTTCTTCATTCTCCTACTATGTAAGAAGAAGAAATAGATACATATATAACACAAACAAAGTTGACGAATCGCTGCTACTCGACTTGCTTGCTGAAGTAGCAGCTCTACACCCATTATCCATGCTCCCAACGAAAAATTGACATCATCTTTCTTCCTGTGTGCCATCTGTCCTATTAAATCCGCAGGCGGCAATGAGTCAAATTGATCAACTACAAACGCGAAAAGACGAACGCCTATCCCAATGCGTATAACCGTGCCATTCGACTGAACCCATATCATATACGGACTAGGCAAAGTAAGATTTCCACAGAACGCCTTCTAGATCCTCTAATTGCTCAGGTGTGAAATACTGCGGTAGGTTAGTGTGTTTCTTGCAAAAGATACTAAGCGTGGTTAGATAGAACTTACCCTCTGATCAGTAACCCAAGTATCCTGTCTCGTCTTCTTGAAGTCCGCCAAGATCGTCTTAACTGTCTTCCCGATGGCTCCCGCATCATTCGCTGCTTTGGAAGCCAGCAGCGCCAGGATCTCGGGCATCCACACAGGAGGTGGCGTCGCGTAAGGGAATGCCGTAATTAAAGCACCTAGACCTGATACCGCAGCATGTCTGCGGATAACTTGCTGGTTGTTGCTGATCGGGGTATCGGTACCAGGCGTCTTCTTCGGCATAGGGTTCTTTCGTAGGGCCTCGGTGAATTTCTTTTGTAAGGAAGATAGGATGTTGTTGCGCAGGGCGACAGGCGAACAGCGGATCATGCCTGATAGAGTGACGGCGGCGCCGGCGCGAACTTCGTGTTGGGAGTCCTCCAACATTTCGGCAACGGCGTCGAATAACTGTTGCTGCTGTTTGGGTTTGATGAGGAAAATGCGGCGGAAGTAGATGACTTGCATGTTGATGAGGGTTCGGAGACGTTGATGCCAAGACGTGGATACCTTTCCGATACGAATCAACGCCGAGATGAAGGCTCCGTCCTCTCCAGCGCGGAAGGGGATATTGGGCAGATGACGGTAAACGAGATATGCAAGCTGCTGAAGCTCTGGGTCCTCCTTTACGTCCATCATGTGCAGCAAAGCCTCCATAAAGAGGTCTGGGAAGAAGTCTAGAAGTTGGGTGCATTCGTATGAATCGAGAGTGGTGTGAAGCCATAACATGACGGTCTTACTGCCATTAGTGTAAGAGGAAGGAGTCTGTTGACCAGGAGTTCGTTCACCACGCCAAACCTCGAGGCGACTGAAGACACCTTTGATGCTTGTAGAGAACTCTTCAGTCGGGGTGTATGGCTTGATACCAATTGAAGAAGATTCTTTATTCTTTTGCAGAAGAGTCTTAACGTCCATGAATGCTTCATAGTAGCGAGTACGGTAAATAGTAGCAATCGTACGGCCCATAGAATCCCTTACAGCCTTGTACGGGTGATCAATGTGACCCAAGAAGTCTTCGAGAATTGGCTTCTCGACGCGGAAATGCCACCCAGCGTCTGCGATTGCAAATTCCAGAAGCTGAATCTGGGAACTGTCTTTGAAGGCCGCATTAGACGACATGTCTAAGCGGAAATCTGTGAGAGCATCGATAATCTCCCGGGCCTGACGTGGGTCTCGGCCACCGATAATCATGTGCAGGGCTGTCATCCAGTAGGCGAGGTTCTCTGGCGTCAAGCCCTCGGAAAAGATCTTCAACATAATGGGCACGCCGAAAGCATAGACCTTATTACGAGAATCAGCGGGATCCTCTATCACGGAAATTAGAAGAGCAGCTATAAGTTCGGCACCAGCACGATGTTGATGCTTATCGGTTCCATCACCAATTGTTGCCGTGATCTCTTCCTTGATATCTTCCCAAGTAGCCGCAGTCAAGCCTTGAAGCGTGAGCTCAAATGTTTGGACCAAAAGAGAAGTATTGTGCACCCGGAATCGATCCGCCACAGAATCACGCGGCTCCTGTTTCATGTAGGCGAAGAACTGGTTGTACCAAGCGCGAGTAAGCTTGCGCCCAATCTGAGTCCTAATAGACGTCTCAAGCTCATCGTAGTCTGTATACTCGTTCTTCTCGGTTCTGAAAGCCTTGAAGCTTTTGCCCCAAACCAGCCATCCTGGGAAGTCTTGCTCAACGTAGTATTTCGGTGCGTCCGGACTTGCAAAGCTTTCGAGAAATTCCTTTGTCCAATTTGGATCGTCTTTACGAACAACCACTTTGATCTCGTTGGACATTTTTAGATTCTCCTTTTGGAGCACAAAATCCTCGACGCTGTGATTGTAAATCGAACGTGCGTCGATGTAACTGAATATGCGGCTGAAAGATTCCAAGTAGCCAGCTCGAAGTCCAGGATGGTCATCAATACAGCCATCAACTGCCAGATCTACAAGAGACGGCGGTGCCAGAGTCTGTATGCGAAGGCCGCAGTTCAAGATGAAAAGCGTACATCGAGCAGCGATCTTCCAATGTGAGTTCTTCGCGATCCCAATAAGCTTCAGTGTCATTTCCAGCTTCTTCGCCTCGACCTTCTGTTTACGATCGACAATGAAGCTATGCTTCGAAGCGATCTTGGCAGTGTTATCGTCTTTAGGATCGAAGATATCCACCAAATCCTGGTTGATCACAATCTTGGGTTCGAGTGGTTTGCCGAACTCCTGAAGACCACCATACAAAGCACTACTACTTACTTTCTGGATTGAGGGCTTATCAACTGACGCAGTCTTGATATAAAGGTCAATCATCTCAGGAGCAAATCGCCAATCCTTGGCAATTGTCTTTGTTAGACTTCCGTACAGCAATGTGTATAACGAGCCCTTGATGCGGTCGAAATCGTTGGCTTCCAAAGCTGTTCTAAAAGTCTTCAGAAGTACAGGAATAACGAGGGGCCGCCCTCCAAGTAGACTCTTCAAAGCAGACTCCAGTGCAGCCTGCGCATTGCTACGGACCTGAGCGTACAATGAGACAGCAGAAGCGGCCAAGTCTAGGAGAAGCTGCTTGTCAATAGCAGACTTGTGTCTGGCTGATGAATTGTGCTTCGCTCGCTGGAAATGATATATGCTCGCTCGCTTGACCAGCAGCGGTCGTGGATAAATTTTTCGGAGACCGCTGATCTTGAAGGATCTGATATCGACGTCGTAGAGTTTTTGAACTCGCTCCAGCATATGCGCCGATCTCTCGTTGCCAACATCCGTAATCCAGGTTCGATAGGTTTGGTAAAGAGCCGTGAAGCAAGCCACGTCGTCCTCCTGGTGCTCGGTCAAGAAGACATGTATCTTGGATAGAAGATGGCCAATATTCTCCCGAAGCTTGTGGATATGAACATAAGTTGGACTATTTGTCTCTAACAGATACCCTGCTCGATAATGGAACTGAGGCCGGGACTCCACGTCTTCTGCAGCTTCCGCGAGTGGACTCTCTTTCTCATCCTCGTCGATATTATCATTTTCACTCATCTGAATATCGCCCTCATTATCCTTATCTAGCTGGCCGGATGCCTTCTTAGGATCGAATAGTGTGGCGACACCCGAAACAATCAATCGCAACTGCGACAAATTTCTCGACACTTCATCAGACCATTCCTTGTTTTTGCCTTTCCTGCTGACAGCCGGATTCTCACTAATGAGATTTGTGAGACGTTCCATAGCAGTGGCAACTTGAGACTCAAACAGCTCAACAGCGAAGTTCAACTCATCTTCAGAGGGTAGATGCCAGTTGATGGTCAGATCTGCTGGCTTCGTAGTCTTTCCCCAATCGCTAACGTCCAGACCACGCTTGAATACATCTGGCTCGTACAGCGCACCATCCACGGGGTAGATTAGCGTCAGATTGAGCAGCAAATGATGGATGTAGTTCGAAATGTGGATGGTCGGAATGCCGCGGCACTTCTCTTGCATGTACAAAGCTATGTCGAACAGATCCTTCTTGTACGGCATCAAGCTATCTCCAACGTGGACGATGATCATGCTCAACATGCTAATATGCCAGACCAAGGCTCGATCTCGAGGTAGCACATCCGTTCCGCTACTCCGATCTGATGCTGCATCATTGTAGTCAATCTCATTCCGGATCCCAACGATGAGCATAGGGACAAACAGTTTCAGGGTCTTTTCTGGGTTGGCTTTGCACAGTGCATTGCAAATAAATGCCATCGCATCACGAGATTGGTGAATGACATGACCTCCAACGAACGTAGCGATCTTCTCAAGAGCTTTATCGAAGATCTCGGGTGACAGAGCCACGAAAAGAGGGGTGAGTGTCTGTGGCAAGGTGTTGATTACACTCTCTTCAGGGGAGCCTGAACGAGCATGTGAGAGCTCGGGGAGGTTTTCGAGGAGTGTGAAGATTTTTCCAAGCAAAGCCAAGACAAATTCGCCGAATCCAGCAGTGGATGAGCGGACAATATTTGCCTCATCCTCGTCGCTCAACTCAGTCAGGTAGTCGATCTCAATATTAGGACCTTCACGTTCCATACGCTCCATTTCACCTTGTACCCACTGAATCGCCAGTGAGGAATCGCGGATATCACTATTTCCCTTTGTCAAGTCCACAAAGGGAATGCTGTAAGCTACAGATGTAATGAAGTTCAAGGTGTGTAGTGTCTTTGACAGATCATTGGCATCAATACCCGGTAAAGCCAGCGCTAGAAGGGCAGTAAGATGACAACGCAGACCCTTGTGCTTTGCCATGATGTTCGCAGTCATTTGTAAGCCACACAGGGAGGATTGCGTCCGATGCACTTCGACCAGGCCTTGTAGAGAAGGATAAAATCTCTGCAAGGCTCCTGGGATGATGAGATGTGGTTCGAGGTACGCAAGATTCTGAAGAGTACTGAAGAAGTAGTTCAATGATCTGGCTTTCTTTGCAAATAGACCCATGAACGTGACTTCTTTCAGGCTGAGAACGAAGCGCTTCTTCAGCTCGGGGGTGATCCGTCGCTCGGGAGGAGTTTCCGTCTCTCCGCTTTGCTCGCGATTGTAGCGCATGACGAAGAAATCAGCAAGGTGGAAGACGATCGTGGCCAGCAGATCTGTCCAGGAACCTTGATTCGACGGATGGAAGAACGTATCTATCGACTCCATCAAGCCTTCTAAATTCGTAAGAATCGAACCTGGCTTATCGATGCAAGCTGGCGACATCGACGTCACGATCCATCTTCCGATTGCATACCCAAGCGGAACCTTCTTCTTATCCCTTTCGAGGTAAAGCCCAAGGCCAGCACCTATATCAATATTACCGCTATACGGAGACGATGCTTGGCCCACAGGTATTTCAGTGAGTCTCAACAAGGCAGTAAAGATAAGGTCTGACTGATCCTTTGTGAAAATACCGTACTCTGAGAATGGCACGTGCTCGCATACGAGTGAATCTCTTGCGAGCCTCGAAAACATATCAAAGAATATGATGTCTACAGCCTTAGAGCGATTCACCAGCGACCAAAGGTGGAAGAAGGTGGGCAGGTAATCTTGTGGCTGAAGCTGATCAGGTTCGTTCGGTGCCGGCTGGGTAGGCATGATCAAGTTCAGGGCACCAAGTACAATGAATGCACCGGATATGTCTGAGGTTGTGAAGAACGGGAGGATCTCTTCCAGCATGGCTTCCCGCTCTCTAGGGTCAAAGTATTGTGATGCAAACATGCACATATTGCCAAGGTTCTTATGGTAACGCCTTCGGATTAAATTCTGATGTGTCGGAACCTCTGACGGGATAGCGAGAGTTTTGATCTCCTTCCATAGTGGTCTCCAATCAAGTATCAAGTCCTCTCCAGGCTTCAGGTAGTGCTTCTTCCTTTGTATTATTAGCTGAGTTGTCAAATTGGTCAGTAATAGAGTCTCACTTCACCAAAAACCTAAACATGCTCTCGAATCTATCTGCAGCTGTGTGGTCTAAACCAGGTGCTACAGCCAGCATATAAAACAGCTTGACCAGCTTGACTCGCAGCGCCCGTGTGATCTCAAACTTGAGACCCAACCAATTCCTAAGCTCTCTAGTCCAATGTACAGCACCAGGAGATATATCTTCTGCCTTGAGAGCAATATAGAGCTGTTTCAATATCTCGTTCAGGGCTGCATCTCGTTCGCCCTCCCCCTCAACGGCATACGGGAGTAATGAGAAGTATGGGAATATCCGGGGTCGGTGTCGTTTGTCCTTCTCTGTGTCTGCTCCATTCATGCCGAAGCCCAGCCCAGGCGTAGTTGCTCGAGATATGGCATCGGCCGATTGTCCGTTATGAAGTAAGGATTGCGCATGGCTGCGACTATTCGAAAAGCCGTCCTCCATGGTCTCGCTCGATGGTCCAGAGCTCGAATCGAGTTGTTTGTCAACTGCAGCGGTTTATGAAGAGAGTCTAGGTTTGATATTATGTTAGCATATATTCCTGAAGATTATGTATTGCATCAGAGCCATGCGATGTTAGATAATGAGTGTTGGTCTACCTCAAAAGGAAGCTGAGCTCGTGTTGGAATGAGCTTAGAGCTCTATCACACGACCCGTTGACCTGTAGATGGCAAACTCGCGCAACAATGAATCATAAATGTATCACTAGGTGTAAGACGAATTGTGGCGAGCTGATTCCGTCGTCTACTTCCGATTCCTTTGCAATTGATGAGAGATGGCGAGGTCGGCGCCCAATGAGGTTGCACCGTTGAGTTGCTTGACGCGGCAATTCCAGCCTTGTCTGGTACCAAGCGTTTGGAAGCGGCGATCGCGAGGCGAGCGAGAACCGAACATGGACCAAGGAAGGGGAGGCTACACGAAAAAGAGAATGAAGTGAACTGTTTAACCTGAGCACATTAAAAAAGGGACTGCCATTTGAATGTTTAAGCTGTTGCTTTTTAAATCCAATTCAAGTGGTAAGGAAGTCACTTTATCGTCTCATTTCGCCGCTTCATCAGGCAAAGTCAGGTACGCAATCAATCGACTCCCGCCTTCACTAACGTACGTGAGCTAGTATCGCCTGATTCGATGACCACGATACGTGCAAAAAGCTTGCCTGATTTATGACCACCCGACGCAAATACGAAACGGGTTTGAGAAAGTCCGCGAATTACTAGACTATTCACTGGCGCACTTTGTGAGGCATCAAGATGGTGATTCTTGGAATTCTTTATTTTGATTCCTGCCTCCGACACCAACCTGGAGGTGTCGTCGATATATACACTATTCTGAAGGTATATGTATATACACACTGTAATGATTTTTGCCAACGCCTAGTAATTCAAGACTTTCCAGCCGGAACCCCTCAATGCGAATAACTCCTGTCCGAAAGCCCCATATACATGAGGGACTATCCAATGCAGACTCTGTGTGGTGGTATCTTGAACTGTTGCAGTGTAGACAAATGCTGCAATTCTGCAAAGTGATCTATAAAAAAAAAAACTCCGGATAATGATTTGCGCACTCTATTCCGAGCGTCCATTGCGTCTTTTACGAAAGATTTTAGTGAAAATTTTCCATCGGCCAGTCTTGGACTTACCAGCCTGATCCGAAGGCTGTTTTTGGCTATTGAAAGTTGCGATGCTGTGCCGTTTCTGTGGCTGCGAACTCGTGAAGCCCTTCTGAGGAGAATTGGTAGGAATGTATGACTGTGGTCGTTTAGGTAGTCGGGTTGGTGTATCCGGGGGCGTTGCTGATGTTGCAGAAAGGCCAAATGAAGTAGGGGTCGACGCAACTGGGCCAGATGAATTTGTAGACTTGGCTTCGTTGACCGAGTTCTGCGTCGATTCTATCATACTCTCTCCTGCGCCATCACTGATGACAGTGCTCGGAGGGTTGATACCCCTACGAGCAACGTTTCGTTGCATAAATGCGGTACCAGCTGAAATGGACCTCTTCGGCGTCGTGGGAGTACGTTCAAGCTGAGGGGATTTGCCACTACCTGGGCTTCCAAGACCAGGCTTGCGGATCGCGCTTCCAAGAACCCCTCCCAAGGTGCGACCAGACTCCGTACTCGCAAAAGTTGGCGTTGGGCTCAAGCGACCCGATTCAGGAGTAAGTGACATCGATCTGGCTCTACCTGAGCTAGACTGGTGCTTTGTCACAGTCTTTGTATCGTTATAGTCAAAGTAAGGAGACCATCCTTGACGCAACGCCAACCACTAGTTGAGAATTAGAGCTGGAAGTTGCTAAAGCTGGATTTCCAAGACCTGTGCACCGAACAACTTGATCTGAGGCATACGTCTCCGAACTGAAGATCTATGTATGGGGAAAGTGTGAGAAGTTGTACGTACCACACCTGTGACTTGAATAAGAGTCCTCATAGCCTGATTGATAGGGACTGTATTCTTCCCTCCGAAGGTTTCTTCCTGGACTACTGAGTCCACTTCTTCCAGAGAAGATTTGGCAGAAGATGAAGGAGGATCACTCTTGAGAGAAGCCAGTATAGGCGTGTATGAGTCAGGAATATCCAAGTTGGCTTGATTCATGGTGGCCAGATACGGGTGACGTCGTGTACTTGGGTCGATGATACTGAATCCAAAGACCACATCACCGGTCACAAGGGCATCACGAGTGTCCACACTTCGTCGCCTATTGTTCTTTCGAACCCACCGAGCAATGGTCTGATTACCTTGTTTATCGGTGAACACAAATTCGAAGGATCCGCTTGGGAGCGGCGTTGCATTCCAGACCGACCCGTCGCTTAAGACTACTTCAGCCTGACCCGGAGGGCCTTCAGTATCTTTGGGCACCTGGCAGATGACGGCGAGCAAATCCCTATTTACAAGTCTATCCTCGTCCGTGTCACTGCCATAAACATTACTGTCGATGTCCGTTTCATAATCCTCGCTTTTGACAACCATAACATCATGGCAACCCAGCTTATCCTTGCCCTTGAACATACGTGGAAACTTCTTGAGAAGTCGGGGAACAACAACTGTAGAAGAAAGAACGTCGAGGTATGGTTTTGGTCTTGCGTCATTTGATAGTTGTTGGAATTGCAACAATAATTTCGGTCGAATCTGTATGAGTCTCTGCTTCTTGACAAGGCTCGGAGCTGGGTGGGCGATCTGAAAGGTCGTGCTCGATTGTACAGGACGCGAGTGTCTACGTCTTTTCCGACCTCCGGCAGTTGCGGTGCTGCCTTCGGAATTGGCCATGGACTTCGCATCCTCATTTATTGTATCCTCCTCCTCTTCCTCAGACTCTTGGAATCGTACCACAGGTACTCTAGCAGGAGTTATATTCTCGGACAAGACTCGCAATGGTTGGCGTAAAATTGGAGAATAATTTTTGTTAATCGCTGATGTTTGGAGGGGTAACAAGGGCGCGGAAAATGCTGATCGTGATAATGGAGACCGCTTATGAGCAGAGTTGCTTCGCAGTCGAGTTCGAGCTGCAGATGCATCTCTTGAATATTCATGCTTGTGGTAGCCGCTTCCCGAATGGATCAGCATCGTGAAAGATGTTCAAAGAGGAAGTGACGCCCCAAACGACGGGGACATCTGCGTCCAAGGGGGTAAAGAGGATGTTATGAAAAATAATCGAGAATTGTATGTAGTGCAGCAATAATTTCCGTGGTTCGATGGCATTGGACTTGATAAGGCTGACGGTAAGGCTTAGGTCAGAAAGCTCCCCAGCCACATTTACTGATTTGTTGTCACACGAAAGACTTGAAACATCAGAAAACTGGCGCGATAGCAGGCGAATAGGAGGTGATGTTCCTATTAACGAAGCGCAAGGTCGAAGATAGAAATTAGGAAAAGAGGGGAATTTGAGGCTGAGATGCGCGAGGTAGTACAACAGAGCCAAGGGGCTTCTCTGCGTGGTCTGTACGGGAGTCGATCTCTCGTCAGCAATCCCAAAGCAACGCGCCTACTGCCCTGTAGCTGATAGGTGAAATGATTCCGAGAAAACAAAGAGAGGCTGTAATTGGAGCACAATAGCCGGGTTGACGTGAAAGTCCCCGAGTCGATTGGCTTTATGTAAAGGAGGGCCGGAAATATCGACTACAAAGAAGTAGGATAGGCCAACGTCGATCGAATGACCGTTTGATTACGGGACTGCTGGTTGGCAACAGTGCCGCTGACTGTGTCTTATTTGACGAATAAGAAGAGGTGCTGCCGGCAGTGGATGAGATGGGAAGGAATGATGAGGATACTGAAAAAGTAAAGGAGAGAGGGAGATGCAGTCAGATAGGAAGTAGATAGTTCACTGGTGAAGAAAGTGATTCTTCATCATCCGGAACTTCGGACGTTAGAAGAGAGAGAGAGAGAGAGAGAGAGAGAGAGAGAGAGAGG
>JACBAH010007104.1:0-20744 GCA_014282315.1 Neospermospora avenae | reverse complement strand
GAATTACTTACTGATCCCTCGCAAGTGAGCAAGCAGCCTCTCGCACTTCACCCGGCTCTCAGCATAAATAACCCAACTACCTACCAGGTAGATACCATACCATTCACACGCATCCGAGCGAATAATCCAACATCATCGACTTTGACTTCAACACCAACACCAACAACCGAGATCAAACCGACATCACCCCTCCTCCGACTCACGATTTACTGCCAGCAGCAACATCAGATTGCGAGACTCTCGGACAGACGCATCTCGAAGACGTCGAGCACAGCTGTGACATACAAGGTCCTACACGTCCACATGGTCTGTATGCAGTTCAACAGTAACACTGAGAACTCTCGCTCAAGAGGACGGTGAGTCCGGCGTCTCGCTGGGAGGATAGAAGCGTCGAGGCTTTCCAAATCGAGTTTGAGGTTGAGATCGAGATCGACTTCGAGGACGACGTCGAATCAGTTGCTCCAGCACAGCCTAATCTGCAGCCACTGAAGATGGAGCCCATGGATTACTCTATGAATGACGCGGGGAACAATGCAAACGCGGGGAATAATCCTGCTACTCGATACCAGTGTCTACAGTCGTCTCCGTCAGCTGCTCAGCATGGTTATCCGTCTCAAGGGACCCATTTCGATCCGGTGCACGATGCCTCCAACTACTACTACGGGCTCAACGCAAGCACATCCTCTCGTCCGTCATACACAACGCCTCAGAATCAGCATATGCAAACTTGGGGTGTTCCTCCATACATGCCGCCCGCAGGCTGGCAGGGATTTGGAGATATGTCTAGACCTAATCCAACCCAGGGAGGCTCTGATTCCTTTACGCATCGAGGACCAGGGAGAAACTATGAAGATATGTCTTGGAGCGGTTATCGTCCATTTCCTCGTGCGGATGATACGTATGGTCCGTTTTCAAACCAGCTGAGCGGACACAATCTGCCTGCGGACAATAGTATGGGACCTGGAGGAATCGGGCAAGTAGGAAGCGCCAACCAAACGTCAAATCTACGTCCCAGTCCGTTCCTGCAGAACTTCGATCGTCCACCACCACCGACGGAGCTACCACAATCCGGACCATCTCACACTCGTGTCCCATCCTTGGGAACAAGCCGTGTAAACCGACATCCAACTCAACCGTCACATTCCTTCCCCGCGCCACCTAGCATGAACAATTTGAGTAAGTTGATCTTGAATCCTTCTGGAATATATGGGCAGTACTAAATGCCTCTAGGATACCAACGAGCACCTAGGGCTTCTCTTTCTCGATCTGGTATGCCTGGCAGTTCAGTGGTCGATAGACTGTCTTGGGGAGATTCAGATGAAGAATCAGTCTCAGATATAGAGAATGAAGCAGTTCGTCGTGAAGTGGCATCCTACCGTGAGGAAGAAGAGGAGCATGCTTTGCTGATGCAAGGAGCGCTTGCAGCAGGAAGGAAGATTCTGGCCAAAGAAGCCTTCAATTCTTTGGAGAAGTTGAAAGTGGAAGATCTGCCACAGGAAAGCAAAGGTATGTGACTATTACTTCTTATCATATGTGTAGCGCGCGCCGTTGCTTGATATATGGTATCTGTGGGATACCGTGGGTGTTGCAATTTTTCAGTACTTCTCCTTGACTTTCGCTAGGTTTAGCTGGATTCCTTGTGGTTCTAGCAGTGTCTCGAGCTGCTTTTTTCAGAACTTCACTCGCCCTTCTTTTACATAAAAGCGCATACTCTGAAAAGAATCCACTAACCTTTAACAGACTGTACCATCTGCTACAATGATTTCGGACTTGAAAATCCGGATGGAGTGGTGGAACAGCCAGTTCGCTGGCCCAAATGTAAGCACTTGTTCGGCGACAAATGTATCCAGAGGTGGTTTGAAGAAGGGAAGGATACCTGCCCATATTGCCGGGAGAAGATCCCTTCGGAATCGGCTGCCAAAAGATTGAGCGTGGAGTCGCAGATGCGACTGATCCAGCGAAGGCGAATGGTGCAAGCAGCGGTCGCAGGACATCAGCAAGCCAGACATGGCGTACCTTCGACTTCTGGGGTCCTCACAGAAGATCATACCAGCGGAAGGTCAGTTTTGAAGCTCATTGTCACAGTTTCATCTATTCACGTATGGGAGTTGGTCCTCGACTGCTTGTATATGGCGGTGTTACTTTTCAACATGTCTATTTGCACGGCATTATACACTCGCTGCATCTCATGAAACTACTGACTTATTTCAACAGGCTTTCACTTACACCTCAAATGTCAAGATCCCACGAGGAGTACGACGTGGTGGTTGGTCACAATGCTGACACTTGGACCTACCCTCCTCCACACCGGTACTCTCCTGGAGATTCGCCCGATAGAAGACGTCAAGGGCGTGGGAGATCTACAGCGGGCCGTCCAGGGCATCATATGGGGCGACCGGTCTCGATTGGGTCTGCTAGATCTGTTAATCAATCCTTCAGTTTTCACCATAACCCGCCACAACGAAATTATGGTCCCCTATTACCATCGTTGCATACTCCTGCTTCGGCTAGAAGGACCACTCCTCCTGGGGCGTCTACTACCCAAGGAAATTCTAGACAAGCTCTTCCTCAGCCGCAAACACCCCAAGCTCAAGCAGCCGCTGGTCTTCCAACCTCATCATCATCATCGCCCGAGGAAGCTTCGCCTCCAGTTGCAGTAGGGTCTGGACTGCCGGCGCGGCCCCGATATGGTTTGGATCATCCAAATTTTAGAGATCCTCAGAACCCACAACTAGATGGGCAACGGCAACACCAACGTTTCTGGGACGAAGCTAATGCTCTCGAACAACGTATCAATGCTTTGTCTCGAAGCTCTCTATCGGCGAATTTACCACGCCCAGAGTCAGAGTCACCATTGAGATTCCCGACCGAGGCAAGTCAGACTTTTGCCATCCTTGAAAATACAACACCGAGGACTTCTATCTAGATCGGAGGCCTTTCTTTCTCCATTCCACAGACATCGGTGGAGGCACAAACACGAAATTGAGACACATCCCCCAACGACACATTTCCCTCGTCATTTGATATGGTAGGCGCAGGAAAGGTCACTTTGCGAGGCGTACTGGGGAAGGACTCTGCACGGCGCAATCATGATTCAGTGATAAATTACAAGCAAATCACTTACTTAGCTATTCACTGGATGATTTGCGGATCTGCGTGGACTGCCATTTGGTACAGCGTTTGCTTATATTACTTGCTAGCCCGAATTAGGTAGTGGCAGCCCCATTAGAATGAAAAATAATTTGACAATATCTGCTCGGATTTATGGTTTGCTTGCGAGACTGTGACCTTGGGACTGGGGTGCAAGGCTAGCCTGTAGAGGAAGTGTGTATGAGAGCCACGATATGTTTAGTCGGATGGGCTCAGCGGGCTGCTACGGCAAGTAATCATGTAGATCTGGGAGACATTGAGAAGACATATGCGTTTTCTAGTATCGATTTCTGGTTTTGCTTCCTCTACTCAACAATGTATTATCTCGTCTCATCACATACCTCTTGCTCGGACGCTCATACATCCACTTATTTTCCTTCAATTCTATATTTATCCCAACAAGCCTTAGATATGCCATGTGGAATTATAGGTTTCAGAACACACAGAGTGTGGAAGGTGCGGAATCTAGCTTTTTACCGCTATTTCGGGCTTGAGATTAGTACCTGCGTTTTTGGCAGATTGAAGGAAAGTTTGTAGTGTCTTGTCTTGTCACTACAGGGATTTCGAGGGGGAAAATAAGGGTGCATGTTTCCAAGTCCCGTTGAGAGAAAGGGGAACGGGATGTTGGTGTTGGTAGGTGAATGTAGGTAGACACACGCACGGTCTTCGCTGTTCAAAGAAGAAGAGATACGTTGCTTTGAGATTCTGTCTGGCGCTGTTGCAGAGAAATGGATGGGGTGTGGTGGTGTGAGTGATGGTATTGTTGATAGGGTGTTGGGTAAAGGGCTGTTGTTTGGATATATTTTGTTGGTGTTTTTCGCTACGGAGGAATCAACCACAGTGGCCCATTTCGTGATTTGGAAATCGAAAAGAACGTGCTGGGTGTTAGGGTTTTCAGGTACAGATTCGCTTCTTCTTGTCATTTGTATAGTTCGACGTCTGTCATCAGATACCACTTCGGCGTGTTGTTCAGCCTCCTGGAGTTAATATGCATCTCGATTGCAAGGCAGGAGGGAGTGAAGTATGAATGCGAGATACCATCTACGCCTAGAGAAAGCAAGAGATATCCAGATTTCCATGGGCGACCCGGCTCACAGATGCCACGTCAGCTCTTATCTTCGAACGTCGCGTTAGGTACTTCGCCATGGTAAACGATGGGATGTTCAAACTGTGCATTTGCACTCGCTCTATGCTATCTGTACAAATCCACGTTTCTTCTTCCCATCTGTCTCCTTCTCCCAGGTATCTTCATCAACATAGTCCTTGACCCCCCTCTCCTGCAATTGCGATCCAATAACCCTCAGCGCCGCAAGGTTGAAGCCCATCTCATCCTTCTGCCTCTTCAACGACTTTCTTAGGTTTATCCGGATATCTTCTAAAACAGGCCTCATAGTCTTACTCGCAACTATCTGTCGATGATGCGTCCTTAACATGAACAAGTGTATCCGGCACGTCAAGGGAATATTCATGCCGCGCGTAGAAAATATATGGATGAAAGTAAACAAACTCGGTAACTTCGAGAACGGGAGAACGAGTAATGCGTCATGTAGTGCTGCTGCTTTGATGCTTTGCAGGACTTGAAGAACGTGTTGCTCGGCGGTGATACCTCCTAGTGCGGTATATAAGATATTTCGAGATGGTGGCGCGATATTAGGTATCGAGATCTTGTCTTCTTCCCATTTCCTAACCACTTCCAAATCGGCCATACCGAGTTCCAAGGCTTCGGCGATCTTCTCACCTGCTGTGAGAGTTTCGCTAGTCTGTTTCCCTACATCTCCAAACTCGGCGTTGTCCTCACCGTCTTTCTCTGGCTCGAGGGATGTCAAGAGAGTGTTTTCGTACATCTCCTCGAGCTCTTTCTCCTTCTCTTCCTCTAGGAATATCTGTTCATCGGTCTGTTCCCAGACGCGGATACTCTTGTCATGACTTGCGCTCACAAGGAAATTGCCGGTCTTGCTAACAGCCAGTGCCCAAATCTCGCCGTGGTGACCGTCAAGTCTTTGGATCTGCTCAAATTTGTCACCGTCCCAATACCTGATCATCTTGTCTTTGCTGCTGCTGAAGAAGTGGTGACCATTTCCATCTTGGTTGTGAGGTACGAAGGCGACTTGGAGAATACTGTCTTGATGGGCAAAGAATGCTTTGTGGCAATCTCCGAACTCGAGACCCCAGAGTCGGACGTTCTTGTCGGCGGAGCAGGTTACGATTAGCTTGCTGTCGAAGGAGATATCCATGCTTAGAACTGGCAGTTTGTGACCGTACAAGTTCAGGAAGAGCTTTAAGGAGTCTACGAAGAACACTTTGACAGTGTTGTCTAGCAGGGCGACTGCGAGTAACCGTGCATCTGGGGAGAATCTGATGCTGAGGATATCATCCGAGACTTTTAGAGTGCGTGTATGCGATAGCTTCAGTCGAGGAGTAGTTCGTTTCGTTCCTGGAATTTCTTCTTGGACAACTTCGAAGTTCCAGAATTTTGCTGTCTTGTCTGCACTACCAGATACGATGGATCTTCCATCGGGATGTACTTGTAACGACCACAGCGCACCTTCATGTGCTTCCACCTTATCCAATCTGGAAGCTGAGGCGATGTCGAAAAGCTCCAATTCTCCAGTTTTGGTGCCGATCACTACAATCTTGTCTCCGGGAAGGAATGCACAACACAGGGCATATCCGCACTCGAAAGTACGTATACATGTTCTTGTACGAACATTCCAGATCTTCAGGCCACCATTGGATGCTGATGCAAGCATTTTGTCGTCGGAGCTTAGAGCGAGCGATCTAATGTCTGCTCTATGACCTGGCAGCTCTACTGCTAATGACCGTGTGTAGTCTGGCATCTCTTCACTCTTTGACTTCTTGCTCTTCTCCTTCGTGGGTACTGTGTATACTTCGAGCTGATTGTTGTTCGTTGCTGCTAGGAATTGCATGGGCTTCGAGCTTTTGGTCTTGATCCAATCCATGGATCGTACCTTACCTCCAGTTCTGACAATTACATATGAAACGAATATGTCGTTGATTTCAGCAGTCGAAGCATCTTCAACCTCGTCCGCCTCGTCCATATCCATCTTGTCACCCGTCAAGGCTAGCTTTTCACGCCTCCGCTTGCGCTTCCGCGTCAGAACCTTCTTCACTTCATCCTCAGATCGTATCCTCCATACTTCGACAGCCTTTTCCGATCCATGTATGGCAAAGTAGTCGTTTCGTGGGTGAAAGCTAACTTCGAGCGCCTTGTCCTTGCCCTGACCACGCAATACACCCCTACTCTTCAAGAAGTGTTTCTCTGCAATCTCGCTAGTGCTTCTCGAAAATTCCGATAGACCGGCGGTGTCGATGGACCAAACGGTCAACTCTCCATCATTTCCAGCAGTAATACATCCAGCTTCGTCCGGCGATACTCCTAGGGCCCAACATTCTCCGTTTGTCTGTGCAGTATGAGTCTCTATGCAGTGGCGAGACGCAAGATCCCAAATCTTTATAAGAGCATCCTTTCCAGTCGTGAGGAGAAAACCTTCAGAGGTATTTGAATCCTGAAAGTCAGCCACTACCACTTCGCCATTCTCATCAACAGTCTCTTGTGCTTCCGGCTGGAGGAATTGAAGGCCTGTTATCTGATCCTTGTGGCCCCTCAGCTTGAACAAGCCTACTTCAGCGACTAGATCCCATAGTATAACATCGGTATCCTTAGAGCCGGAGGCGAGTCTCGTGCCAGATCTGTCGAAGACCAGATGTGTGATCGCAGACCGATGTCCATTGAAGCTAACTATCAGAGTGGCGATCTTCGAATCCCATATCCTGATACTGCCGTTTTCGTGTCCGACAACGAATATGTCCCTGTCAACCTTGCTCTGTGCAATAGCAGTGACCTGCGACCTGCAGTCTTTGTCGGCCCATCGACTTAGTAGTTCGCCCTTTTTAATATCCCAGCATAAGACCTCCTCGTTCGCAGCTGCGACTGCTATGCCAGTACTCCGTGGCGATTCTGACCAGACTACATTCGAGGTGCTCGAGTTGACAAGGCCGAATGTCTTTGAATGCTCATATTTCCTGAACATGTTAGCAGAGTTCTCCGAGTCAGTGTTCCTATGATTCCTACAGGTATGATTTGACCATCTTGAACTTCCCAGTCACAATCAAAGTACCCTGACAGAAGGACAACCAAGTGAGCAGGAATATCACAAATGGCGGGGTGTATTCGTACTCGTCCCAGGCGCAAAAGAGCTTGTTGACCTCAGAACTTTTATTGCTACTATCGATTTTCCTACCGCAGTGTTTGTTAGTGCTGTAGATAAGCAGAGATGCGTAGATCGTGGAACGGCCCAGAGCAGTTTAGCCTTGACCCCACGTCCAGCGTCAGCCTCAAGCCCAGCCAGAGCCCGCTTCGGGACGAGATGAAGCACTTCGGAATAGCTTCAGCGTCAATCAGGAACGGGACCATAGGTAACAATAAGGGTTACAGGTCATTGACACGTGCCCAAGATGTTGTTACTCGATTACCAGAATGTGCTGATTCAATCAGTGCTTACGGAACGATTCTCCGGGTGAGCCTGCTTAAACAAGCACCATTACGACCCCTCCAACTGATCCATTTCCAGTGCTGCCCCAGTCAACATCGACCAGACGGTCTCGGATTTCGATGGAGTCATTTTCCACATCTCTACGCCCGAATCGAAGTCGAAAATCGTCGTCTCCATACAAGTCAAATGCTACATTGAGCTGTTGAAGTACGGCGCACAGCAGGTTCTGGAACGCGAATATGGCCCATACGTGATTGCACCGGAGAGTGGCTACAACTTCTCCGTGCAGGTGGATTTGGAGAACCTCCCGGAAGAGAAAGGTTAGAAGTTTGGTCCCAGGTAGGAGATGGAGCTGATCTGGTGATCCAACAGAAGCAAGAGACGACTTGATCCGAAGAGTATCTCTTATGAAGCGAAATGCTATGGCGGCACCTTTCGAACATGCTTTCGACGAGCATCACAAACTTGCGGAAGAAGCCTCGAAGTTCACATCGGAAGAAGCGCCTCAGGGAGTTCGAGAAGGTGGGGAAGTCATGGCCATTCATTACCGTGACGAAGAGGCTATCTTCATCAAGGCCAGCCACGACAGAGTCACAGTGATCTTCAGCACCATATTCAGAGAGGAAACAGATAGAGTCTTTGGAAAGGTCTTCATCCAGGAGTTCGTTGACGCACGGAGAAGAGCAATTCAGAATGCTCCACAAGTTCTGTTCAGAACCGACCCTCCATTGGAGCTTCAGGGTGTGCCAGGTGTGAAGGATTCTGGAAATGGAGAGATTGGCTATGTCACATTTGGTGGGTACAGTATGACAGATAGTGATATGTGTTTGCTAATATCCTACAGTGCTGTTCCCAAGACATTTGACTCGCCAACGACGTGACGAAGTCATCTCGCACATCCAGACCTTCAGAGATTATTTCCACTATCATATCAAAGCCTCCAAGGTAACAAACAACCTTCATGCTAATCACTTGTCCTTGCTAACACTTTCAAGGCCTACATCCATTCGCGTATGCGCAGAAGGACCGCCGATTTCTTGCAAGGTAAACATTTCTTCGCAGCAGATGGACCCACAGCTAATCTGAATAGTATTACGGAGAGCACGCCCAGAGAACGAGGAGAAAGAGAGGAAAACTGCAAGCGGAAGGACTTTCAAGCAGGGAAGCTGAATGAATGGTTGATGATAAATGAACGCCTCAAAATACAAAATTATATCCTTCATCCATATCCCCAGATCGTGGTATCACATTCAACGCCTGATATACCCTAACTAAACACCAAGACTTGCCAAAACGGGCAAGAATCTCCATTTGCTGATGTCTCCATTGTCTTTCTTGTAGCATTGTGTAAACACTCCAGCGGAAGAGCTATGACAGTCAGTTTCACAGCCCACCAGTAAGCCAAAGACTGTCTGGAAAACTTACTTTGCGTGGTCGATTCTCTTTTGAAGTTTCTTGTCTGCTTTATCTTGCACTCTTTTCTCTTCTGCCATTTTCAGTTTCCTTTGCCGTTTCTTCTCTAACCTTTCCTCTTCTGGTGTGAGTGGTACAACTGCTTCGACGACTTTAGGCTTGAAGCCAAGTTTCTCCTTGAAAGTTTTTGACATGGTGATGATCTTGGCTAATTGGACAACGCAGAAGTTGCAGTCGAAAGTGGTATGTGTGTGTGTGTGCCTGTGTGTGTGAGGTGTGAGATGAGATTGATTATGATTGCTAGTCACTGAGGTATACGAGATGGAAATTGTATCGCGAGTAGATGATATATGTACAGTATGTGCTCAAATTTCACGTCTGAAATACTTAATCGAAGCTATATATCACAGACTCTCCCCATGGACTGGACGGCTCATTCTGCCGCCAAGTGAGGCTCAGGGTGATCTGAATGTTCGGCTTTCTGAATTGCGGCGAGGCTTTACTGCGCCCTGTACACTCTTGGCGTAAATGTATGTAAATTTTGGCGGCAACGATCAGCATTTAGACGGGATAACCATTGAGAATCCTAGTAGCAAGCGCGCATCTTGTTTGAATCAGGATCAAGGTAGTAAATAACCTTTGTGATTTTGCCTTGGTTATGAGGAGATAATTGGTAGCTAGCGTTTCCTTAAGGATGCGAGAGGCTGAATAAACCATTATTTACTTCGTAGAGCCATTAAGACAGTTGAAGATGATGACCGATTAAAAAGCCGTTATAAAACATGATATGTGGAATATCTCATAATAAACAGCCTACTGAGCTATCTTTTGTATCAAATCTATTTTTGCAGCGCAGGGACAAAAACTGAAGAGAACATTCGAAATCTGAAGCCAGCCAAGATCGCCTTGGGCTAAGCTATCTGAGACTTCATAGTTGACTCATCATTTCAAAGTCTCAAATTTTCGTGATCATCGGAAAGTTCAGTGACTTTGAAGAATTCCTGCGGGTAATGTCTCGAGATTCTGTCGTGATTTCCCGAAGATATGATTTGCCCAGTCTAAAGCTCTCATCTTCTTCGTAGAACACGTGACTATCGTATATCGTTAGCGGCACCTGGCCTGACCTTTTTTGACGCAGGTCTCATCTGCGCGTCGAGGCTGAGAAAGCAAAGCAAAGCAACGATCATCGCAAGCCAACATGTCTGACGCCGACTTCAATACGATTAGGAAGCTTCAGGCTGAGCGGAATGCCGCTTCTGCTGGTAAGAAGGGATCAAAGACTTTTGACCCGTCTAATCAGCGAACTGATGTCTCCACCAAGGCCTCCCTGACGGACAGCTTCGATACCACCCTTTACGAGCGTGATGGAGGCGACAAATTTGCAGGATACAACACGTCGATCGCCGTAACAGACGGTGATGATGATGTGGACATGGAGGAGGATACCAGCAGGCGGCTGGTCGGACAATACACTGCTTCGAAGGATCAGATGAATGAGTTCGCCCACGGCAACGGGGTCGAAGAAGAGGATATCCTTCTTGGGCGAGAGAAGAGCGCTCGCATCGCGGATCGCGAGACCGATTACCAAAAGAAACGATTCAATCGAGTCCTCACTCCAACACGAGCCGATCCTTTCGCGGCAAACAGACAAGCAGGGGTGGCAGATGAGGGTGACAGTTACCGCGATGTTATGGCCCGAAGAGATCTGGAGAGAGAGGAGGACCGCGTACAGAAAGCCATCGAAGAGAAGGCGGCAAACGGAGAGGTCGTTCATCACCAGGCTACGCTGACCAAAGACGGTAGTGGTTCCCCAAGCGACAAGGAGAATAAAGATGCAGGCTCCACAGAAGTTGTTAGTGCAGGACGCAAGAGAAAGCAGCGATGGGATGTAGCTTCAGAGTCTACAACTGTCACTACAGATGCCCAGGACACAAAAGTCAAGCGTTCAAGGTGGGACCAAACACCGAGTATTGGAGGCCCAGCCGTGGACGAGACACCGAGAAAGCGCTCACGATGGGATCAAGCACCAGCAGCGACCCCGATTGGGAATCAAGGACTTGCGACTCCGATGCATCCCTCGCAGATGGGAGGCCCTGTTATGCCGAATGCTTTTGGAACTGACATTTCCATGCGAAATGCCTGGCTATCGGACGAAGAATTGGATCTGATGCTACCAAGTGAAGGATACAAAGTTCTTGAGCCCCCGCCTGGTTATGCTCCTATCAGAACCGCAGCACAGAAGATCATGGCTACACCTGTTGCAGGTAGCGCTGGCGGCTTTGGGGGATTCATGATGCAGGAGCCGGATAGCGCCAGGACTGGTGGCAAGCAGCTTCCAAATGAAATTCCTGGAGTTGGTGATTTGCAATTCTTCAAGGCCGAAGATATGGCTTACTTCAGAAAATTGACGGACGGAAGCGATGAGAATACGATGAGCGTGGAGGAGTTGAAGGAACGGAAGATTATGAGACTGCTCTTAAAAGTCAAGAACGGTACTCCACCAATGCGAAAGACGGCACTTCGTCAACTCACAGATAATGCCCGACAATTTGGCGCGGGTCCACTATTCAACCAAATCCTTCCGCTATTAATGGAGAAGACTCTGGAAGATCAAGAAAGACATTTACTTGTCAAAGTCATTGATCGAGTGCTCTACAAGCTCGACGAGCTAGTGCGACCCTATGTGCATAAAATCTTGGTTGTTATCGAGCCTTTGCTCATTGATCAGGATTACTACGCCAGAGTGGAGGGTCGAGAAATTATCTCCAACCTCAGTAAGGCCGCTGGTCTCGCACACATGATCAGTACCATGCGTCCAGATATCGACCACGTTGATGAGTACGTTCGAAACACTACAGCAAGAGCGTTCGCTGTTGTCGCTTCTGCTCTTGGCATACCGGCTCTTCTCCCATTCTTGAGGGCCGTCTGCCGAAGTAAGAAATCGTGGCAAGCAAGACATACTGGAGTCAAGATTGTACAACAGATTCCTATCTTGATGGGTTGTGCCGTCCTTCCTCACCTGAAGGGACTTGTCGACTGCATTGGAGGTTGTTTGAACGACGATCAGACCAAAGTTCGAACAGTAACTAGTTTGGCTATTGCAGCACTTGCTGAGGCAGCCAGTCCTTATGGTATTGAGAGCTTTGAAGACATTTTGCACCCTTTGTGGACAGGCGCGCGGTGAGAACTCCTTTCCCTTACCCTCCTAGTACTTAACATGTCTTTGGACAGTCTGGTGAAATCTGAATGTCTGCTCAATCCTCAGACCTACATGTCTTGAAACTATTTTGGGACATTAATAGTCGGTGCATTGATTGCTAGATTACATGTCATCAGGTTATCTAGCGACATGCGATTACCTATGCTGGATGATAGCTAATTCGTTTCTAGGCGCCAACGTGGCAGAGGACTCGCTGGTTTCCTGAAAGCCGTGGGGTACATCATTCCCCTTATGGACGAAGAATTCGCCAACTATTACACTGGCCAGATCTTGGAAATTTTGTTGAGAGAGTTTTCTTCCCCAGATGAAGAGATGAAGAAAGTCGTTCTCAAGGTGGTGTCGCAATGTGCCAGCACGGATGGTGTCACGGCAGGGTACTTGAAGGAGAATTTGCTGGACGAGTTCTTCAAATGCTTCTGGGTTCGACGAATGGCTATGGATAAGCGTAATTACCGCCAGGTGGTAGAGACAACTGTCGATCTGGGCCAGAAGGTCGGCGTGAGCGAGATTGTTGATAGAATCGTCAACAATCTCAAGGACGAGAGCGAAGCCTACCGAAAGATGACTGTCGAGACAATCGAAAAAGTCGTCGCAAGCTTGGGAGCGGCGGACATTGGGGAGCGATTGGAGGAGCGACTTATCGACGGTATCTTGCACTCGTTCCAAGAGCAAAGTGTGGAGGACATTGTTATGTTAAACGGATTTGGTACAGTCGTGAACGCCCTTGGCACTCGTTGTAAGCCTTACCTTCCCCAGATCGTCAGTACTATCCTTTGGCGACTCAACAACAAATCTGCGACTGTTCGTCAGCAAGCTGCTGATTTGATCTCCCGGGTTGCGATGGTCATGAAACAATGTGGCGAAGATGCTTTGATGGCTAAGCTGGGTGTCGTTCTCTACGAATATCTTGGAGAGGAGTATCCTGAGGTTTTGGGCTCCATCCTTGGAGCGTTGCGATCTATTGTCTCAGTCGTCGGTATCAACCAAATGCAGCCTCCTATCAAGGATCTCCTTCCCCGCCTGACGCCTATTCTTCGAAACAGACACGAGAAGTGTCAAGAAAACTGCGTGGACTTGGTCGGTCGTATCGCAGATCGTGGCCCTGAAAGTGTCAACGCAAGAGAGTGGATGAGAATTTGCTTCGAGTTGCTCGACATGCTCAAGGCTCACAAAAAGGGTATCCGCCGAGCAGCCAACAATACCTTCGGTTTCATTGCCAAGGCAATTGGACCTCAAGATGTTCTAGCTACTCTCCTCAACAACCTTCGTGTACAAGAACGTCAATCACGTGTCTGTACGGCAGTAGCCATTGGAATCGTTGCCGAAACTTGTGCGCCCTTCACTGTCCTTCCAGCATTGATGAATGAATACCGAGTTCCCGAATTGAACGTCCAGAACGGTGTTCTGAAGTCGCTGTCTTTCCTCTTCGAATACATTGGAGAAATGGCTAAGGATTACGTCTACGCTGTTACTCCTTTACTCGAAGACGCCCTCATCGATCGAGACCAGGTCCATCGTCAGACTGCAGCAGCAGTCGTTAAGAGCTGCGCGCTTGGAGTTGTAGGGCTTGGATGTGAGGATGCGATGGTTCATCTCCTCAACTTACTGTGGCCCAACCTTTTCGAAACCAGTCCCCACGTCATTGACCGAATTATCGAGGCAATCGAGGCCATCAGAATGGCTGTTGGGCCAGGTATCGTCATGAACTATATCTACGCAGGCTTGATGCATCCAGCACGCAAAGTCCGCGAGCCATACTGGAAGATTTACAGATCTACATATGTCCAGGTTGCTGATGCAATGGTTCCTTACTATCCAAACCTGGATGACGAGAAGATGCACAGACCGGAATTGGCGATCTTCATTTGAGTTGGGTGTCTGGAAGTATTGAAGCGTGCGATAGGCGTTCTTGGGTGTAAATTAGGATCAGTGTATAATTCAGACATGGAAGCAAGCAGAGGAAGTGATAAGAATCAAAGTATTATTTGCAGACACTTACTGAAATTTCCCAGGGCCACAGTGTGAAATCGTTACATGTAATCTGTAAGTTTTCTTTGTGTCTTCCTACCCAGACTCCTTCCTTCCAGAAGCCAAGTCTGCAGCGTCATCTTGCCAGTCTCCTTACCCAGCAATTGTCGAGGGTCTACGTTCGCGAGCTGTCGAAGGCTTCGATTTCAAAGGTCTCAATTTAGAATGTCTGTTCTCTCTCCGGAATTGATAACGTAGTCAACATCACGATCTGACAGCTAGCCTACCTGTGTGAGGCCTCGGGACGTTGTAGGTAAGAGCATTAACATGAAGTGCCCAGACCATGAAGTACTTTTGCTGGCGTTCCCCTCGACAGTTTGATTCTCGCCCGGCTACAAGAGGGCTTCAGAGATGCAAAGGAAAGCCTCGGAAATCAGAAGCGAAATTCAGGTCCGATCAATATTTCCTGTGCTCTTCGATTCTACTGACTACTGAGGAATGTAATTTGGAAGTGTCCTAGAAACTGTCGACAAACGTTACTTCTGCAAAGGGCAGGATGGAACAGCCGATAACGGACAACGTGGAAATTTGGCTAGTTTGACATTCCCACCACCGATTCAAGTGTTTTCCAAATAAGTGCTTTGAGCATATTCTCAGTCTTTCCTAACACTCCTGCCCACAGAGCCTTCATCCTCTGGCCCGGCGACCAAGGAATCTCTGCCTCAAATAGCAGCCAAGTGGTCCAGATCTCTGGCGATTCCCAAGCCTGAATACATCACTTCCCGCTGTCAACACTGGTTGGTCAAGAGCCAGTGCTCTGCAGCAGCTACCCATGAAGCACTATGAAGATATGGTATCCAGTCAATTTTATTTTCAGCAGATGTAGATACCCACTGTCACGCAAAGGAGTACAGATCCATGGTATCCAGTCAATTGTGTTCTCTCAGTAGGCGTGAGTAGCCAGCCTAAACTTTCCTCGTGCCTCGAAGGGGGAAGTACAACACTCGATGAGGAAAGCACAACATCACATTCCTCACAAGCTACGAATTCCCGAAATGTCTCAGATTTGACATCTAAACGCTCCCCGTGTATTGTACACAGAGAATCGGCGAATCCTCCATCCGAAGCCTCATGCGAATTTGGAGAGGCATTAATGGCAATACTAACATGTCCCAACAATTGCTATTCACACAGACTTCTGCCACCGTACAACAACGTACTACTCCCACATCTGTGCACTACCACAACAAAGTCCATCAGTCCAATTACTTGGTTTTAGAGTAGCACGATCTCGAGATTGACAAGCCGATGAGCCGAAGAGAGGACAAGAAAGCTTGGATCACCTTGCAGTTTTTACTGCTGAGGAACATGTACACCACTTCACATGCCTGCTTTGTGTTTATGTGTTGTGCATCTTGTGGCACCGTTCCCAGTAACCGATCGGAAGGTGCGTTCATTGGGACGAGATTGAGTTGAAATGTCTTGCATTCCTCATACATGATACGAAGTACATATGCGTGTTTCCGTATGCAATTGCTTTCCCAGGGCTCTTCTATCATATCGCATCACGTTCCTCACGTTCCTCACGTTCCACAGTTCCACAGATCGCGATCGCTTTACCAAGGGTGTTCCTGCCAGATCACATAGATTGCATGCGCTACGGCCAACGAAGTAGGCCGTTGTCGTCCTTCCCCATCATTTCAAATGTCTCAGTAATGTTTACCTGTCGAAGCTGGGTTGGGTGGAGACACAATTCAAGAAATACGAAATTAAACAAGCTCCCCAAGCTCCTCAAGCTCCTCAAGGGTCTCCTGGTCTCCAAATTGCCTGCCCGGAAAATACAACCTAACTTCAAACAAGACGGGAGCGCAACGACCCGAGGCAGGTCGTTGAATGAATGTCTTGGAATTCATTTCCAGCGATCTAAGTCAAATGCCATTGTCGAAGATAGGATAGGCAACTCTGCTCCGAGAAGATATTAGGAGATATGGAGCCCCGAACAAGCGAAATAACAACAAATCTTCTTTTTGACACCTCCACATTTTTTAGCAGTGCTCGAGCAATTTGATGTCCAAAAGGGAAATCCCCATATCTATCAAACAACTAAACACCAGGACCAAGCTTCCAGTACCCAACTTTCGGAATGCCGCTAGGACATTTGACATAACATCGGTCGGCGTGTCGCAGATCAATCAATCAACATTCCCGAAGTTTGGGAATATCCTCGGGCCACGCGGCTGTGGATATTTGTTTGTGGTACGAAAAATGTACGGTCTTAGTTTTGTTGTGGATATTTTGGATATTTGACTTCAGGGTTCGTCTGATGAGTGTATAGACGGAGTGGCTCTAGTAAAGCCATATACGGATGTTGTCGTCACGTTACAAGTGCTCCTAAACCATACAATAGACAACTAGAGAATGTAGGACACGTTACTGCCAGGTTCAGCTTAGCCATGTTGAAGCCATGGTTCTACTATTCTTGACATCGCAGAAGAAGTCAAACCTTCTTTCGGCCTCAGTGCCTCCACCATCCAGCACGATAACCTCCACAAGCTCAAGCCAACCGGGTCAAACTCAGCTCATGACCACATCCCTACGCACACCATCTTGGCGTGCAGGCGCCACCGACCTCACTGTCTCACTTCTTTGACGACGTCGCACACTTTACTTGGTGAGGCTATTCTTGATTGGATGATGATTGAGGAAAGGTGTCATTATAGCATCATCCCGCCTCATGAGATATTTTGGGCTTGGACCCTGAACATCGTTTTGGTCCACGTAGGAGGAGAAAGACAAAGGTAGTTGAAGTGATGTGAAAGTCTGGTATGGTGTGGTGTCTTTCATTGTGCAGGTGCTCCGCACTGGGCAGCAATTTCCTGATAGTTGGAGAAGCATGCGATAACCAATTAGAAGATATTCAAGCAAAGACACAACCGCCTTGCCTGTCCTGTCCTGCCTCATCCTTCGCCCATCTGTCGTGTTCATCGTATCAGAACCGTTTGAATGGCCAGTCAATCGTGGTGGTGAAGCTGCGGTGCTGGCTCCCCTATCTAGCTTTTCAGCTGGCTACAGAGTTCAAACACATGCATACATATACGTATGCACGCACGCATCGATGCTTCCTTCTTGGCAATTTAGAGATTTGTCCTGAAAGGCATGATTGAAAGAAGACGAAAATAGTATCATTCGCAAAAGGACGGAGAACTTCTCCGCCACCTCCACACATTTGTCGTCTCGACTGCTCCGGTACCAGAAGGTGGTGGTTCGTTTCATACTCATGCTGATCTACTTAATGCCTCGCGTAACTTTACCATGCTTCAAGATATTCAACTGTGCTCCAATTGATGCCGCGAAGATACAGTACGAAAGCCGTAGCTGTAGTTGTCATTTCGCCTCATCTACCTATACCTCTCCTATCAATGCAACGTTGATATGCCTCTCCACTAGAGGGACAGTTGGCCGATTTTGGCAAGCGAGAAAACGGAAATAGGAGTACATGATACTTTATTCCTCGACGTGACAAATGTGAAATGTTATGGAATAACACAAGAGACATTAAGAAATAGGACGGGAATCTATCGTTCAATATATAGACCAAGGAATTAGTTTCCCAGAAGTTGGGTAAATCACAGCTTCGATAGATATGCTCCTTGGTCAATATGAACCGCTTTATTACTCCGGTGAAAGAGCATGCCACTCTCGATCTCACCCCATCATCCCATCGTTCCCACCTCATGCCCAAGTCCCAGACAAGTGAATGCGCCGGTCTTCGAAATCATTTCTATCGCGACAGGGACCTGCGTTTCATCTCTCCATCGTGGTCTGCATAGCGGAGAAGATTGCCGTCATCGCGACCAGGGCCCTTGTTTTTCGCCTTCCCTCTTCACTCTTCACCCTTGTCATTGAACCCACTGGCCACGCTGGCGCATCCCAGCCTGTCAAATGATATCCACATCCAGAAACCTCATAACGCCGAAACCATCTCGAGGATAAGGCCCTTGACGGTGGGTGGATATCTTCCGTGGTCGGCGATGGCTATTTGTGTTCTTCAAGTGTTTGAGGACATGATCTTCGCTTTTGGAGATGAGATTGCGATTTTGGATGTGGGGTAAGAGGGGCTCTTGTGATTCTGTTGTTGTGTTGTTTCATCATTCCACGTTTTGCGGAGATAGGAGTCAGTGGAGTCGATTTTTCTGTGAGAGAACGCACTTTCGCATTAACCAATGGATTGGGATGAAAAGCAGGTGGTGGGCTCGGAGCAATGCAACTGCTGACAAAGCCATAGGTGAATCCAGAATGCAAGACAGTAATATACTTGCAAATCGAGCGCCCTTGCCGCCGAAAAGAGCATGGAAGTAAGTCATGTCAGAAGATAGCAGTGGGAGATAACAGCAGTTATTTTTGATGATTTTTGATATTGTAGCATTAATCTAGTCGTAGTGACTATCCTTCATCCCATCCCATGGCCGTAGGGTATATATATAGCGAGAGTATAACCAAAAATACCAGAGACAACTAATGTACATCCATTCATCATCCCTCAGTCGTGAAGACTTGAGGGACGGTATTCGCTATCCTCCAACGCCGTGTAAAGCAACTCCTCTAAACAGAGTGATTCCCGTAACCCATAAGCCCTCCACCGGTATTAGGTGTCTGCCCTCTTAACGAAAGTATTAGAATAAAATAGGTTCCTCTAAAGGCGCAAATAAATAACAATCGGGTATGGCGAAAAGGTTGCCAATGTTCCCGCACTTTGGATATCAAACAGGCGCCGAAAGATATCGCAAACATAACTCGCAAAGGCGTAATTTCCGCCACCGACTTTTGAAAGGTTCGAACAGGCCACAAGCCGAGAAAATATGAACAATGGGAAATGATCCTTAGCATATCGTTATTCGTCGGAGTGGTGATCTTCTGATCCTGCTTCCGATCGAGCCTCGCCCTTGTGAACCTTACGATGTCTGCGCAGATTTGATACAACCGAGAAGTGTCTTCCACAACCTTCAATTTCACAACAAAAAGCTGTAAACGGTTAGCAACGAAATTTTTACTATGGGTTTGTAATACGTACGCTTCTCTCCGGTGTGACTGTACATGTGCGTCTGTAGAGAACTTGGGCGCGTGAATCGCTTGTCGCAAACTTTGCACTTGTGCTTCTTCTGTGTGCTCGAAGACACCTTTGAACTGAATTGACCCATCATTGACGCTGGTGCAGGAGGCATTCCTCCGTTGATCAGACCCGATGGTCTCGGTAACGTTCTCGAGGAAACAGACTCGATGTCTGATCCCGCGTTCGAGTAATCACTCATAGAAGAAGAGTCGACAGATCCGCCGAAGTACGTTTGATAGTTACTCGAGGAAGATATCGAAGAATTGCTCGAGTGTGTAGTTGGGAAGCCATAAGCATCACCTGATCCTCTGGCGCGCCCTTGGGCTTCGTAAATATTCCGTGGTGTCTGGGTGTTTTGGCTCATGGCGATCATGCCTCTACTGGCGTCGATGGCATCGCCGAAGCTTCGAGTTGACTCATTTTGAAGTCTGTCATTGAAGTCAATAAGGGAGTTCTGGCGATGGCGCTGAGCATCCTCCGAGACCTCGAGGAAAGAATGTGAGGGTACTGACGGTTGTGATAGGCGCCTGGAGTTATCTTGTGGAATAGCATATGTTGATCGGACTGGTGCTGGAGCGTATCCCATGTTCTCGTATGGTGTAGGAGCCGGCGCATAGGAGTTGTGAGCTGGCGAAGGAGCGCTTGAGTAGGCGTGATGGTTGTCTCCATATCCAGTAGATACAGAACGAGAAGGACTCAACAAATCTTGGGACATGGTGAGTAAATCCTGTGAGCCATATGTATCCACCAAGAGAGGGCTACCTGCTGATGCCGCGCTGATAGGGACGCTGGAATACGATCCCATAGACGCAGTGCTATTCATACGAGGTGCTTGTTGCTCATGCTTAATTTCCATTCCCATGTTTGGGTGAAGGTTGCCATGAGCGGGAGCATAGAGGCTGTGACTTTGCGCTGGAGCTGTGGTTGCGCTCCACGGATTGGTGAAATGAGGAGGATTTGGGTACGACATGTGGTCAAAGTTCATGCCGCCGAAGCGTTGTTGATGGTCGATGGTCATAGTCATGCTTAAAGCAAGAGGAACAGTGACTCGCAACAACGTGTGTTGATTGCAGTAGTAAATGGACTCGAAGGTTCGAAAGAGGCGTGGATCAGATGCAGGATCCCGTCGAAGATGATGTGCGTCTGGTCGAGAGCTGTCTTTCTCGGAGTAAGGAAGATAGGGAGACGATCAATGAATTTGGCGGGTGGGATCAGCGTTCTTTATGTGCTTGATGCTTAAGAGGAGACGGTCAGGGGATCCACGAGTATGGTTGGTCAAGGAGCCGGATGAGGTAGTTCTAGTTGTACGAGGACTACTATTCGTCTGATAGAAGACCGCCTGAATGTCTAGGATTCGTATTGGGTTGGG
>JACBAH010007103.1:0-20692 GCA_014282315.1 Neospermospora avenae | reverse complement strand
GCAGGCGCGGCCATCACCTTGGGCCCCGCCTCTTCCTTACACCTGGCGCTGCCCCCCCCAAATTCGCAGTACTGCTCTCTCTCCTGTTCTCTCACCCAAACTCACCACCAAAGCTCTCTCACCAAAATCCTCCCTCTACCAGCAAATACTGTAAGTACTCGCCCTCTCTCTACTATGCTCTGCTCTCCCCAAATCACAACATCGCTTCGGTTATGTTCAACCTCGTCAACGCTTTATTGCCTTGATTTCAGACACAACGACGCGCAATTACAACATTTTCATTCGTTGATTCGGGTGTACTTGTCGTGATCATCATGTTGTCGTCGCGTTTTCACTCGACGCGATTTCAATTGTCTTTGTTGACCGGAATCACCAGCTAACTCACCGGATCACGCTCCAGGTCAACAATTGACAGTCACATCTCAATTCTCCTCAAAAACAAAAGCTCAAGTAAGTTCAATCTCTGCTTTTCGGTGTTCTACAGCTTCGCAAACAACTTCGCGATCGAGTTGCCTTTTCTGCGCTCAGCTGCGATCACATACGCCTTTCGGTCTCCAGCCTTACCGCACCAGCAACAAAACAATGTCAGGCGCATAGTTTCTTCCAAACCGCTCCCACCAACAACCACCACTTTGATCAACATCGCCGTTGTCAATCTACGGTCGCAATTTCTGATTGCGCACTTCTCTAACATCAATCAAACAATCAGACTCATCAACACTCCTCAACATGCCTAAGGAGAAGACCACCAAGCGTGCCACCAAGGCCAGAACCGAAAAGAAGAAGAAGGGTAAGCGTTCAGCTCCTACTCTTCTATCGCGTTATTGCTGACCTCACTGCCAGACCCTAACGCGCCAAAGCGTGGCCTGTCCGCATACATGTTCTTCGCCAATGAGCAACGTGACAACGTTCGTGAAGAGAACCCCGGAATCACCTTCGGTATGCTTCGCACTCTCCGTGCTACCCATGATACCTGCTGATACCCGATGACAGGTCAAGTTGGCAAGGTTCTCGGTGAGCGCTGGAAGGCACTCAACGACAAGCAGCGAACCCCCTATGAGGCTAAGGCTGCCCAAGACAAGAAGCGTTATGAGGATGAGAAGGCTTCATACAACGTAAGTGCTGATAAGCCTGTGGGCGTTCGGAAGCGTACTGCAAGAGGTACTAAGAACGTCGAACAGGCTGATGCCGAAGAGGAAGAGTCTGCATAAGCTCTTCACCATCTCTTCTTTACCTTGGACCACATTCACGACATAACTTCCCCTGACGGACATTTACGGATACGGGCTTCCATGGGAGAGTTGTTCTCGTCGTTGAACCAAACCTCAGGGTTGTCTTCATCAAATTTTCTCTTTGGGCTGGGGTGTTTTTTTGCACTGGATCTGGGACTACGGTGTGCATTTCTTTTTTTTTTGTTTGCTATGGAAACGAACGTGGATACGATTTACGGAGGGTGTCTCTGGTCACAGGAGGTGATCAAGATCCAAGATGATCGTTGACACGCTTTTCATGGTTTGCATTGCGGACAGTGACAATGGATCTGTTTCCTGCAATTCAACAACGCGTCTCAATGGATCTCTGTATTTTATTTCCTTAGCTAAATGTGCCATTATCTGACCTATCATCTTGATGAGTGACCATTATAACATTGACGCGACTGATATGTAAGACCTAATCTCTGAATTAACATAGCGTTGCATATGAACCTGAGATTACGAAACTCAAGATACGAAGGTGCCTGGCTGCTTCCTCGCGTCTGACGCGTCGGGAGAAACGCGCTAAGACTACTCATACTTCTTCTGTCCTCAGATGCCCTTCCTCTAATCAATTACTTGTTAATTGTGAACACCCGGTGCATCCATTCATTGAGACCTTACATGCTGCTCATACGGCTTTATACGCGACTGCGATATATTGACGAGATCATTCTCACTCCACTCTCCAAACCTTCCACGGGTCCTGAAGCACTTCTTGGACTTCCCAGAGAGCTTTCTTGCTTTGCGAGGTCTCTGAACTTCTACTACAAGAATTCGTATGAGTGACTAGTATCTTCCTTTTTACGTATTCAAACAGGTCTTCGCGGGCAGGCAGCGCCTTGGCCTTGGGAATGGCCTCAGAAAAGATAGCTTCCGGCCGCCGACATTTGCCATGCACATATGCATATCGAGAGGTATGTTGCAGTAATACTTCTACCATTCTCTGAGAGGACTTGGTTGTCTGGCCATCATATCTCATTCTTGATGTGGTCAAACCTTCTTTCGAGTTGGAAGACGTGCCGCAAAGACGAAGCTGAGCTAGCACTCCACGAACAATTCTCAAGATCAACTCGGAGGATGCATCGGATTATATCATAATTACTTTGGTCAGCCGCGTCGATAGCCTCGGACGATTCGCTGGTTGTACCGATTCCGTGCATCGGATGCTTTGCGTTCGTGGCTCCACCGAATTCTCCGGGCATGAATGATCTGTTTTTGTTTGGGTTTGCTTTGGTTTGGTTCGTGGGACATGTACTGGTACATGTATGCAATGCAGGCCATCAAAGTGGCATGGGTTCTATCTGCATGCAAATGCGATGGACTGCTCGCATTGGAAGTTGAAGCAAGCTTCTGCAGTGCAGATGCAACTCTCCCACTACACGGTGGGAGGAAAGATGGAAAATCCTCTTAGCACGGCCACGTCAGAGTTTGGTGTCCCCTGGACTGTTTTCTTTCACAATGTAAGCTAAACTTGTGTTGTTCCCATTGCAGAGCCTCTGCTTGCGTTTTGTCTTGGTTTATGGGGTGTATCAGATCCACCCAAAAGCTTGTAAACCCATTTCCTATCTTCCTTTTCCCTCTTGGGAGCCTCTATCATGCATTTGTCAACGCTTCTTTCAGAAGCGCATTGACCTTGATGTCTGCGCTTTATGGAGGTGACTCTGGGTGCATGGAGGGAGGCGCTACGAGCCGACAAAGCAATAGTCGAGCTCTTGCGTATCCGAGCAGAGCTACAACACGAGTTCTACGATCACATCACGGCTGTTTTGAGAGGAATCGAGTCTACAAGCTTGCTTCTTCGAGACATTTACGACCTCTTCTCGATATACCGAAGTCGGATCCCGATGATCGCCTACTATTTGGATATCATCCTGCCTTCTCTTGAAAGGACAATCAAGCTTATGAGTAGGTACCGAAAATACTGCTGCGATCGATGTAGATAAACACAGAGTTTTGCTGCCTACTGACATGCGATCTCACAGTGGCGTATATTGACAATGAAGCTTTCCCAGCTCGAACGCAAGTACGTGACACTCTGGAACGCTCCTTGAATGCGCTTGCCAGAGTCTCATTCCCTGTACTGAAATTTCAACCTCCAGTGGACATTGATGGTAGATCGTCTCGGCGATCAAGGAGGCATGTCACTACCTAATCGATTCATGATGTATGTTGACATGCTGGTCCAACTTGTGAGGTTACTCAGCCGGCACGTACAAACTTTCCCAACTTTGCTGATTGGACAATCATGAATCTGACGGGCGTCAGCTCAGCTCTCCGCTCTACGATCCCACCACTCTGGAACTATCACGCTTAAGACATTTAAGGCTGCGGGAGTTGCAAGGCCTTCCAAGTAAGCATAATCATATTCGAGAAAACTGCTATATTGTGGAGGTATCTTCGCGAGGAGTCGCAAACGAGTAATTGACTTGCAATGGAGCGATCACTCATACCATATGTTCTAGCACCTTCTGGTCCGGTCATCACGCACAATGCTCCGATTCAGCCCACTGAGGCCGATATTGAGGTAAACGTCTGCTTTTATCAATGTCTATCATCAATTGTCGTCAACCTCACTCACAACATAGGCACAGCGCCGGCACTGGGCTGCAAAGATCTTCGACGACCAACCACATTCGGCAACCAGTTTGAGACATAGACGCGAGTGAGTCAAATCCAGCCTTATACCTGATCGTTTTGTACAACGGCGGCGATCGTCTCAGCCTTGTCAGGAATGGATGGCCGGATTGGCCAATGGACCCTGACGTCTGTAGATCCAAATGCTTCGGGCCCCCTATGCCGAGTGAAGTCTTAGGCATAACGCCTGGTTCGAGAGTACTATTTAAACTGTAAATTACCACCATCTTCTTGGGATAAATCACTTGATATCGTTGACATCCCAGACCTTTCAACAAGAATCGCCTCTCGGTGACTCTATACCTCCAGTCCGACGTATCAGACATGACGAGACTATTCTGTCGCTGGTTTGATCGTTGGTCGAATCCTGTGACAGCATGCTACGGCGTCCAAGAACTATGTGTGAGAAGAAGTGGATCTTCACTACAATTCCGTAGGTGGAGTCACAATAGGAACCATGATAAACTTTGGATGGCTCTGTTTTTCAAAACTTGGGAAAGTAAGTTGACAGTTCTCCCTCTGTAGTTCTCGCAAACTACGCAATTCCATGGTTAGATTTGTAAGCTTCCAATCTAATGTTAACATAGAAATGGTGCTATTCCACTGCGCCTTTGCAGCTCTGAAGTCGAGGTGCCCACTCACTGTCAGCGTCACGCCTGAAGATGTCTGTCTTTCTGGCGAGAGGAGACTTTTCCAAGGGTATGTGCCTCCGCCCCAGCTCATTCTTCTTTTGAGCCTGCTGAGGCACTGACGTGATATGTGCTATGTAGCAAAATCATAGATGATGGCTTCGAGCACGTCCTCACCGTATTTCAGGACGTGAAATGCGGAGGCCTCAGACTCCACGCCGCAGTAAAAGATGCAGAGCTGAGAAGATGTCCAGTCTGGACGGCTTTTAGTGCGTTGTAACATTACTTTTCGTGTCAATGATATCAAGAAGCTAGTATGGGGCGTTGTTCTTCATCTGACAGAAGTGATCTGTTGCAGTTACCCACCAATCGGAATCTTCAAAATGGCTCAGCCGCCGTAGTCGCCATCGTATCTGGATTAGGGACATCCATCCGTATGTCTTCTGTCAGAAATACAAGAAAAAGCATCAGATGAAAAGGACCGGGGCGTTTGAGTTGTGTTTTGTCGTGGAAGATGGTAATCTCTCAGCAATTCCCTGCTCATCTCCTTACTGTTTTACCCTCCCTCATTCCGTCGGCATCGACAGCCTCCCACGGCAGTTTGTTTAGTGTTCGACTGAGCGGGCATGGCAGGAAGATTGAGCTAACAAACATGAAAACCCGAAGGACTTCGGGAATTTTGGCTGACAACCTGATCAATCCTTAGCTGCAGATGCCTTTCAGGACCTTTTTCATCAAGATTCGGAGTCTGGAAGCGATGGTCGAGGAGGGAACTGAGCCGCTGAAAGTTTTGAAATACGTTACATTATGGTCCAAGCATGCCAAGGCGATCGAATTGAAGGCTTTGAGCTATGGGGTTCGTCATTTACAACAAGTGGAGAAGGAGTTTTTGGTAATGATGCTGTCTCCGGAGAATGGTTGGCTGGTATGACTGTTACCATGACGCCGCTCACAGGAGGCTTTCAAAGAACATGGAAATTGTGCCCGAACTTTGGATTTTGGGGTTTGGTTCTTTGATTATACCCTTCTTGATTGTGTTTGCAGATGTGGATAAAAATGCTCAAGTGGTTTGGATAGTAATAGATACCTTACGGAAGTATTGCATTTCAAATATGTTGTGTAACATACCTAGGTAATAATAACTAAGCACTGATCGTCCGCTTTTCCGGTTCATTTGACGTTTGGCCTGGCTTTATATCGGGCACCAAAATGTGACGGGCAAATCTGTAGCGTAAAGAGATTAAGTATCATATACTTGTTGATGTTGAGGTGAGACTTCGAAAACAGGCCATTCGAGCAGACGCAATCTCAATTTTTTTCGAGAAACATGCCAATTGAGAAGATGGATCATTCTGCGATTGGTTTTGAGCACTCAACTGATAATGATGTCCAAAACAATCATAAGGTGAGAAATCTTATCAGAATGACATAGCCGCGTGTTGACCTCGCCTCCACAAGAACCGCGTCTAAATAATTCTCAAATCTCTTAATGGAAGCTCAAGCATGTTTTTTGCCCCACCAGAACTTCCACCACAAACTCAACACCACAACACAATGACGAGTCTCAAGAGATCCCTAGCGGCAGACCCATACGCCTCGAACATATCCAGCAAAGTCTACGTACGATCTACAAAGAGCGGCAAGGTCCAGAAAATCGTGCGCGAGCTGTATTTGCGGCAAGATATTCCCTGCTCGTCGAAGCTATGTACGAGTTGTCTGGCTACGGCGCCGAGGGACGCTGGTGGTAATTGTACGTCTGACTCTAGTCTAAAGACCATGGAAGTGGACCATTAAGCTAATGACATGGAAATAGTAACGCCGTTCGTCCTCTCCGAATCGCCTGCCGGAACGAAAGCCTACAAACAAGGCCACTACCTCGTCCCCGACACCAACGCACTCCTCAATGCCCTCGACCTCTTCGAGCAAAAGTCCGCTTTCTACGATGTTGTTATCCTACAGACCGTTCTCGAAGAACTGCGGAATCGCTCCTTGCCCCTGTATAATCGCCTCATTGGCCTCACCAAGAGCGAAGAGAAGCGGTTTTATGTCTTCTTCAACGATTTCAGACTTGAGACGTATGTAGTGCGCGATGTGGGCGAGTCGATCAATGATCGTAATGATCGCGCGGTCAGGAGGGCAGTGAAGTGGTATGGCGAACATCTTGCGCAAGCTGTGAAGGAGGCGGGTGGGAGAGAGTCAAAGGTTCCAGCTGTGGTCATGTTGAGTGATGACAAAGAGAATTTGAAGAAGGCGAAACGGGACGGGATTCTGGCTTGTTCGTTAGGTGATTACGTGGAGGGATTGGAGAACGCGGATCAGTTGCTGGATATGATTAGTGTTGTGAAGGAGGGGAGGGAGTTGAGAGATGCCAAAGCGATAGAGAATATTTATGCGGAGTATTTCTCTGTGAGTAAGACGTTGACGGGTGTCAAGAATGGGACTTTGCATCAGGGCATTTTCAATGTCTCGCCTTACAACTACCTAGAGGGCTCGGTAAATGTTCCAGCGTTCGACAAATCGTTACTGGTTCTGGGCAGGGAGAACATCAATAGGGCGGTTCAGGGAGATGTGGTTGTTGTGGAGGTTCTGCCGAAGGATCAGTGGAAGGAACCGAGTACGAAAATTATCGAGGAGGAGACCGTGAACAAGAATGAGAATGCTGATGCGGAGGACGGAGAGGGTGTGGTTACGGAAAAGGAACGGAGGGCGCTACAGGAGGAGGTTAAGAAGATGCACAGCAAGAATTCTGAAGGAAAGGCTCAGCCGACAGCCAAAGTTGTAGGTGTGGTAAAGAGGAATTGGAGACAGTATGTTGGACATGTGGATGAGTCTTCGGTCAGTCAGTCGGTAGGTGGGAGTAGGAAACAGCAGACGGTGTTCCTTGTTCCTATGGATAAGAGGATACCAAAGATCAGAGTCCGTACCAGACAAGCTGGCGAGATTGTCGGCAAGCGTGTACTCGTCACCATCGATTCCTGGGACAGAGATTCGAGGTATCCTGTTGGACATTTCGTTCGATCGCTGGGAGAGATGGAAACGAAGGGTGCCGAGACGGAGGCACTACTGCTAGAATACGACGTTCAGTATCGACCGTTTCCAAAGACAGTATTGGACTGTTTACCAAAGGAAGGTCATGACTGGATTGTACCGCCCAGTGTAGACGACCCTGGCTGGAGAGACCGCCGAGATTTACGAGAGCTTCAGATTTGCAGTATTGACCCTATCGGATGTCAAGATATCGACGATGCGCTCCATGCTCGACCATTGCCAAATGGCAATTTCGAAGTCGGAGTACACATTGCTGATGTATCCCATTTCGTCAAGCCAAATAATGCTATGGATGCTGAAGCAAGTATTCGTGGAACAACTGTCTATTTGGTTGATAAGCGTATTGATATGTTGCCAATGCTTCTTGGTACCGATCTGTGCTCTTTGAAACCGTATGTCGAGCGCTACGCTTTCTCGGCCATTTGGGAAATCACACCAGATGCGGATATCGTTAAGTCCGACTTCACGAAATCAGTCATCAAGTCAAGAGAAGCTTTCAGTTACGAGGCAGCTCAGATCAGAATCGACGATTCTTCAAATAAAGACGAATTAACGAACGCCATACGTACTCTACTCATGCTCTCCAAGAAGTTCAAGCAAAAGCGTATGGATGCGGGAGCTCTAAGTCTTTCATCCCCAGAAGTCAGAGTCGAGACCGAATCAGAGACATCAGACCCCATCGACATCAAGACCAAGAAACACCTCGATACCATGTCTCTCGTCGAAGAATTCATGCTGTTAGCCAATACCAGCGTCGCCGCCAAGATTTACGAAGCTTTTCCCCAAACCGCCATGCTCCGTCGCCACGGCGCTCCTCCAAAGACCAACTTTGAAGAACTCGCCAATCAGCTAAAAGTAAAGCGTGGTCTCGAACTTCGCACTTCCTCTTCGAAAGAGCTAGCAGACTCCCTCGATGCCTGCGTTGATCCAAAAGAGCCATTCTTCAATACCCTCGTCCGTATTATGGCAACCCGGTGCATGATGTCCGCTGAGTATTTCTGCTCTGGCACACAGGCATACCCGGAGTTCACACATTACGGTCTCGCATCTGAGATATACACGCATTTCACGTCACCTATTCGTCGGTATGCCGATCTCGTAGCTCACAGACAACTAGCAGCCGCTATCGAGTACGAGCCTCTCGATGCCAGCGTGCGCAGTAAAGGAAAACTCGAGTCGGTGTGCAAGAACATCAATGTACGACATCGCAATGCTCAACAAGCTGGTCGTGCTTCCATTGAATACTATGTCGGTCAAGCCTTGAAAGGACGGATTGTCGAAGAAGAGGGCTTCGTAATGAAGGTCTTTAGTAACGGGTTTGTGGTATTCGTGCCAAGATTCGGGATTGAAAGTTTGATCCGCTTGAGGGATTTGGCGGATGTCGAGCCAGAGAGTAATTATGACGCGGAGGAGTATGTTTTGAGGACGAGTGGGAGTAGGGAGATTGAGGTGGCCTTGTTTGGCAAGGTTGTGGTGCGGATTAGTGATGTTAAGGAAGAGAGTACAGGGAAGAGGAAAGTCAAGTTGGAGCTGGTCAAGGTGGGTGGGAAGTAGATGAGATGTCATACACAAAGTATTGTAGAGTAGTTTATGATCTGGAATGACTATCACTGCAAGATGAATAAACAGAACAATCAAAGTCATCAGCCTCACGAGAAGATTCCATGGTGATATGTGACTGTAAACATTTTCATTACAGGCAATACATGGCCCTCTTACTAGCCAACTTTTTGCCTCCCTTCTAGCCAGCCCCCGACGCCTTAACTCCGCCTAGGTAAGTATCTACGAAATTTGAAAAATGCAAAACTGCCCAAGCTCTTTACTCTTGCATGGCATCATCCACAACCTCAGCCTTTCCATCACCCCACAGACCCTCAAGCTTGAACTCCGCCGCCCACTCAGTGACAATCTCCTTCTGATCACCAACGACAGTCACACCAGCCATAGCATCTGACGCAGAAGAAGCAACAGCCAAGACAGGCGCATCCATCCAGCCCTGAATCCGACCATCTCTCCAATCCGTAATGACAGTCGTAGCAGCACTAGCCAAATTAGGCACTCCACCCTTCCCTAACCTTCCTCTCTTCCTTGCGACCTGGACCAAGAAATCGGTCGTTGGGTCACCATTCGTGCGGATCAGTGGTGGAAGACCGTACACATCCATGAGTTTCGTTAACATGCCTTCTGAGCCGGAAAGACGCTTAAGCAGTAACGTAACAGCTGGGACTGGGTCTTCGATCATTTTCGGTGGAACGGCGTTCAAGAGGACGAGGCGAGCTTGCTCTTCTTTCTTCGAGGTCTTGCTTCCGTCGCCAGTACTGGGGAAGACGATTCCTGGTGAATCGAGGAGCTTGAGCTTACTGTCGATTTTGACCTCGCGGAGGGACGTTGTGACGCCAGCTTCTGCTCCAACGGGGCAAGCTGCATTGCTACCTCCCATGCGAGATGTGAGGGCGTTGATGACTGACGATTTGCCGACGTTGGGGTAGCCGATGACTCCTACGGAGATGGCGCGCTTGAGTTGTTTGGCGGCGGCAAAGGATTTGAGTGCTTTGAAGAGAGTGGCGGACGTGCTTTGTACAGTGAGCTGTTTGTGGTTGAATGTATGTGCGTTTGCAGCTGGGCCAGATGCACGAAGAGGGATGGTAGGGAAGTAGCGTTTAAGGTGTATGAGCCAGGATTTGAGGACTGCGGCGGGGATGAGATCAATCTTATTGAGGATGAGGATTAGTCGTTTTCCACCGCTCGCAGCAGCCATGACCATGCGCTCGACTTCTTTGGAACGGGTGCCTTCTGGATCGCGGGCATCGAGAACGTAGAGAATTACATCTGCTTGCTCAACGACCTGCTTGAAGACCTTGTCGAATGCTTTTCTCGAGCCATCTTTCCGTGTAGGTAGGCCTGAGAGCTCAACGCCTTCCTCGGCATCATCAGATTCCGATTCATCGTCCTCGTCCATTTCATCGCCGCTCTCGAGCTCGTCTTCGTAATCCTGCGCAGCAGCTCGTGCAGAAGCCAGTAGAGCAGCCATAGGATTAGCATCCTCGTCGAAGTCCGACTCCATATCCTCGTCCATAGCCTCAATATCCTCCTCATCTAAACCCTCCATCCTAGCCTCAACCTCCTTCTCGACCTGCTCGCCGGATTGCTCTCCCGTCTTGGTCGCCTTCGCATCTGCTCTGCGCCTCTCCGCATCCTCGGCCTTCCTCCGTCTTCCCTCCTCAATCTCAGCAAGAATCTTATCTTTGTACGGGAACAAGTTCGGAATTCCGGGATCCTTCTTCAGCTTCGATCGCCATTCTGGATTCTTCTTTCCCGCTTTACGATCCTTCTTCTGCTTCGCTGCCGAAGCCTTTTTGATGCTCTCTCGTAGACGAACGGGCCGTCTTTTCGACTTGGGCTCTGTAGGAAGGAGATTTAGCTTCACGTTCATCTGCATGATTGGCAATACATACTGCCTGGTTTATTAATGCCCGCCATTGTGTTCGTGGTGGGATGTTTGGTCGAGAAGAGTTCGATTTTCCTTATCGATGATAACGACGATAAAAATTATATTTTTGCCTATCGAATAGTCCGCACTAGAGATGCCAAGATTTTCTCACGTGAGCTGGGGTAAGTGGGGCCGGCAAATGACCAAAAGCATTTCTTTTCTACTTCAAGTATTTCTACGGTATGCAAGCTTAATAGCCACAGTAGAATGAGGGGATTTCGAGAATCAACTTACAGCGGCGTCTGGAACATGACGAGAACGTCAGGACGCGGTCAGATAAGGTGAGATAACGCTATCCAACCATACGAGTACTGTATCGGGTTGTGATGCAGAAGCAGAGTGACAAACACTTACAGACAATGTTTTCACTTGAGTTTCAGAAGGGAGGGAACAGCCTGAGAACTAGCTGACTGAACGCCTCTCTTATCAGTTTGGCAGATGTGGTGAGTTTTGTCTGGAGAAGTTAAGCGAGCAATGTCAACAACAGATGTAGAGATAACGATAGGCGGGAGTCGACAGAATTCTGCGAGAGGCTAGGCAAATTATATGTGGGTGAAATGACCAAGAGTCCTAGTAGTAAGCTCTATATCTTATATCGTCACTCCAGTGAAGTGATCAAAAGTTGAGGCAACTCAGAAGTTTGTTAGCAATGTCCTCTTGAAGTTTTCGGAAGTTCAGTATTGTGCTCCTCCTTCAAATGTTGCCAACTTAATTTTGGTCCGCCGAAGATGAACGGAGTTAGCCTTGAAGGCCAGATTCACAATCGTACCCACATGGGAGATTTCTTGTTAAGGATCAAGAGACCAGTATCAATCGTAAATGGAAGATATGAAGAGAGAAGAGGCATCGTTACATGGTATGCTGTTTACAATCCTCCCGAGTCCTAAAAATCAAGCACAGTGGGCCTTCAACTTTTTGAGAACAGAGTCCGAATTTGCTGACGGTCAGAGCATGATATAAGCTTTGTTTCTTGAAAGGCCAAAATCTACATATGTTGGCGTTTATACTTCGAGGCTCGACACCCTCGTTCCGAGTCAGATGCCTTCTGTAAAGATTCAAACATGGGCCACTGGCCTGATGTTGGACTTGACTCCACAATTCAAATAGTTCATGATGTTTGAAAATATGTGCCGCTCTCTGAGAATCTCTCTGCCCTGAGGGTTTCAACTATACATGGACATGTCAATGCGGCAGCTTACCAGTACCTCAAAAACTTGATTTTTTGATGAATAGTCCTCTGCCGTGGCCCACCCATATCTACACAATACGAGATAAAGAGGATCCCCAAGGGCTCGATATTCTGTAATGGACAAGCAAACAATTGAGATAATACAGAACTTGCGGATATCTCCTAGTTTAACGTTAAGCTGGAGTTGGAAACACTATAGGAACCACTATTTCTAACTTTGCGTCTGTACAGGTTGGGCATTATTGGCAAAAAAGGCACCCTAGACTGAGTATTGAAGTGTTCCTTCATCTCATGACACTCTAAGTAAATGCAAGTCATATAGCTGCACGGAACCCCTTTTCAAGCACTGGGATCAAAAAGAATACTTTTAGCCATGACTGAAAAGACCAGATGTATGAATGCGTGCAAGGAATCCCTTGATGGATGTCGCTTGACATATACTAAGAATAGATGAGGAGAACGGGCCACTTTCATCATAGCGATAACGTCTTTTAGATTAAAAAACCTGCAAGACTCACAAAAAAGATCAATCGAGACCATTTCACCGGTAATGAATCACTGAAGTTTCCGTGGCAGTTCCAAAGATGAGTATTTACAAAAAACCCATTGCTTCAATTTCAAAATACGTTGGTCAATCCGAGACTTAGGTTGCAAAATGCGGCAGGACAGCAAGCGATGATACCAGGATCGTCTCGCGTGACTGTTTACCTCGAGATGTCAAAAAACTCTCGAAGATCCATAAGGTAGTTGAGCATTACTTAATCAAGCTTGAGCTGGAGCTTTCCGTAGCCAGACCGCAAGGACCACTTCCCCAGCGTATCGACATGGACGAATACTGTCCAGGTGTAGTAGGTTCTGATGAGATCACAACCCCGCCAAGAAACACCACGTTCGAAGCTTGATATCAGTCTTCAACACAGACTTTCATTTACGAGATAATTTCCGGACGTGATAATAACAGTCAATAGCTCAAATCTAGCGAAAGGGTTCTTCCGAGTTCCGAGTCCGCTTCCCGAGTTCGATTTTTATGTACCCTAGGAGTCGGCAGGGACCGGCTCCAGGCGGGCACGCTCCAATAGTTCCAGCACTCGGATGCACTAACAAAGTAGCAGGAACCCTAAATTTAAAATTATATTACTTGTCCGAGTACCTGGACCAGGAGATTATTTTTCATTATCCTGAGGATCTTAATCAAAGTACCGAACACGGAGATTGAGTGCCCTGATCTAGAGAACGGAGAATGGAACGGGACGAGGAAGACTATTGATCACGACCTATTCGCAAAAGGAGATTTTGTGAGACCGTGATCGTGAGGTGATATTCTCCGGGACTCTGTGACGTAGGTAGTTGGACGTAAGGGTGACTTTGACTGAGATTGTGGTAAATCATCATTTGGATCGAGCGACCAGGAAATATGTGGCTGTGAAATGGCAAGTAAACTTGGAGCAAAGACATGTCAGGATGAAGGGTCATATCAGTCAGAGGTTCGAGACAAAATAAGGTATTCAAGGCCTTCTATTATTGGGGCTATCCAGACACGCCATTCTGTCTTCCAGCTATAGATACAAGAATATCCAAGAGACGATGGCAAAATGGTCATTCCGAGTGGTCCCGTTATGCCTGATCTCAATGAAGTATCAAAGATCCCAATCTCTGTTCATCGACCAGCCCTTGCTTTGTTGCTTTTGGGTATATCTCCTCCGTTCCTTCTTTCCGACCTCGTGCCTCGTGAACATTGACAGTTTGATACTGCGTCACCGTGAATTACATTATTTAAGAAACGCCCAAAACAATAGGAGAAATATCCAGACGCTTGACATGCTATAGGAGGTATTGTTGTACAGACAGCAGTAGATGACTTGCTATGGTATATAGCTTCAAAGAGATTACAAAAAGGAAATTGCCGAATGGCAGTAGAGGGCGGCTTACTTCTCGGAGAAGTCAGCGGCAGTAGTGTGGGAAAACTGGAATGTTTTCTGCTTAGTTGTCGTTGGTGACGTGCCCAAATAGTGTTGACTGGGTTCCGGGAAAGAGTACTCCGACCCGGATTGGGTAGAAAGAGTGTACTGAGCCGGTTTGTTCTTGAATTGAGGCGACTCTTGTCCGAACATGACGTTGGGGTTGAAGTGACCGAAGGCAGGAGTTACTGGCTGGCTCATGTTCCCTAGATATGATGGTTGCGGCATGTGCATTTCCATCGCGAAGGAGTCCTGGGCAGGGGTATAGAGAGGTTCGTCTGGTACATCGTATTGCCAGGTCTTGTCGGACAAGTCGATTCCATTCACCCAAGAATTCGATGAAGCTGCCAGATGTGCCTGTGGTGTCTCAGGGGGCGATGCCAAGTTTTGATCCCCTTCCATGGTGGTGAAACATCCAGGGACACCAGCGTTGAAGACAAAATTCAGACCCCCTTCGATAGGAGATGCAGTCGATCTTGTACTGTCCAGTTTAGGGAAACTCATTTCCCTTTCTCGGGGAGACATCGGGGTTGGTGGAGCCAAACTCGAATTCAGCGATGATCCAGCTGTAAGCGAGGGATGGCGGATATTCTGGTGGTTGTGCTCGAGGAAAGATCCAACATCAGCGAAACCACCGAAGTTGATGGGCGAGCGCTGGGAGGAATCAATCCCAGGCTTAGAGATGCGGCCATTCAACACATTTCGGTTACCACCTGCTGATGCAATCCGACGCATGGGTGACGATGCAGGACTTTCTGCCGTTCGGCGGAAGCCCTCGGCATGAGAAACTGTTCTAGGACCCATTGAAGGACGACCTTTTGAGGTATCGGCAACTAATGCTGCAGGCTTAACTTGGACTTTCCTGCGAGAAGCGATGTCCATACGAGGTGGAGGAGATCTGAAGGCAACTGACGGCCCAGGTGGCGGTGACATTGATGTCTCATCAGACTCTGCACAGTCGTAGCTGAACTCGATGGGAAGAATTGACTCGTGAATAGACTCTGGGCTCAGGGTGAACTGCTCGTCGACTAGTTGGGGTAGCCCATCGGAACACTGAGAAGGTAGCAACTGTGATGGGAAAGTAGTCATCAATTGAGGGACAGAAGCTTCCTGCCTGGAATTTTGGAAGCTGTCAAAGTGCGTTGGCGTCGGGTTGGAGACTTCTCCCGGAGATTGGGCCTGAATCATAGATTCCGACCGTGACGGATCTATGTAGAGGCTATTAGAAAAGCTCGAAGGGTACGAGTATGCCTGATCAATATTGAAATGATCGAGCGACTCTTCCGGGGACGGGAATTGGGCTCGGTCGCTGCCTGAGAAATCATGACTTTGCCCCTCCCAAGTTGAATCACGACGTTCTGCATAGTTTGGGTAGACGTCATTTCCTGAACCAGCCTGGGCAGCTGCCATTGTCCGATGGAACGACTCCATGCTAGCCGTGGAAGGATCAGTATACTGAGGATTACATGACGAGACTGGAGGTGGTGGGCCAATTGGGAGAGCGAATTGTGCTGAGGGCTGCTGAACAGGCATTGTTTGACTGTTGTCGCTGTAATATCCACTGCCTTGACTGTAAAAGTCTGGGGATGATGGCTCCGAAAATCCCATAGCCTCTTGAGCTCGACCCGCTTCATTGGCTTCCTGCTTCTTCTCTTGCTTCCTCTTCGCACGTCGATTCTGGAACCAATTCTACCACAGTCAGTATATTGTCGCTCCGTTTCCATTCCTGCACTTACGTTGATTCGGGCTAAATCTACGCCCATCTCTTCTGCAAACTGACGCTTGGTTTGGGTTGTTGGTTTTGGATTCTTTTTGAACTCCCGTTCCAGAATGTCTACTTCATCCTTCCCAAGGCGAGGTTTCGTTTCGTTTGCCTTCGCAATATTGGGCATTGCAATCATTGGTGCAGATTGTACCATGGCGTACGTATGATGGACATCACTGTAATGGGACGTTTGTTCGTGATGGAAGTGAGAATGTTGTTGTTGATAATGCGTTGGCTCGAAGAATTCCATATTTGGCATTGTTCGGAACCAGTCTAGATAGAAAAGAAAGATCCAATCGGTTCCACCACAGGTTATAGGCAATTGAAACCCCAAGGACCTCTGGGAGTTACGTCCTCAATTATTCCCGATCGGCTTTGTTGAACGGAAGGATATCGACGGATTTATTAGAGTCGAGTAAGGGACACTACGGATCGAGTGCGAGCGAGGGTAAATCGTCCGAGGATAAATCGTCCGAGGAACAAGTATACGATAGAAGCTGACGTCGACAGGTGCGGTAGTATTGTAGGTAACAGATTAAAGTCCCTAGTTGCCGTTCTTTGTTATGTTCGAGTCGAGGTCGGTCGCGTATTATTATATATTTATGTATTGCTGTCTTGAAAGAGTGGTAAGGGCAGGCGTAGTTAACGAAGGAGAACGACTGCTGATACAATGTCTCTTGGGAGAAGATATTGCAAGAATGAAGGGAGAGACTGTTCTAGGAGAAGCGTTAAAAAGGGCAAACGAGAGAAAGAAGGCGGGCCGACGAGGAGTTATGTTGAAGGTAGGAAGGAAGGGAATGGGACGAGCGAGGAGGAGCGACTTACTACTCCGTACGGGCGGGAAAGTGCTTTGGTTAGGTTGGCTCGGCTGACAAGATCTGCTCTGGTGGCTTCCTTGCGGGAGGGCCAGGGCGCTCCTCCTGTAGATTTAGTGCTAGAGTTTCCTTATCCTGGTGGAAAAAGTCCCCCGTAGTACTTCAGCGAGTGGTGGGGATTTAGGTTGACCGGCTACACAAAGGGTCTGGGCGGAGTCCAACAAGATGGAATAGGTACACAGTGAGTTTCCGAACCGTCAATAAAGGTAAGTGTACCTAGTCAAGGGAACATAGATAGATAGGTAAGTAGAGCAAGAGAGTAAGCAAGTCATTAAGTTAAGTTGACATCGAATGGGGTGCGTGAGTGTTTGTATAATTACTGCTGGCCCCCAGAACTTGGACTGCTAACTACTGCTAGGTACTTGGAGAGATCTCGACGCTCCCCTCTCCATTTGAAATGCAGGCTTAGCTTGGCCAGCATTTTTGGCCGGGATTTTGGGAGAAGAGAGGCCTGTGAACAGTGCTTTAGTGCGGAAACCCTTGTTTGTGTCTCCTTTTCTGCCCCTGTGAAAAGATTTGTGGGCGGATTCCCTGCCGCTATGGTTGGTCAAGGCGCTGTCACCGCTAAGGAACCAAAGTCACTGGGATGAAAGTGGAAGTGGGCAGTGAGACATCTCCCTAGCCTGGGCTTCTTAGGTGTTTAGGTTGCTCTGCGCTGCAGAGTGTTGCTGTTCTGCTCCTGTACCTCGTCAGTATACCTTAGGTACCCTGGTTCCATTTGGTTAGGTTATCTTTGCTGCTTGTCTGGCCTACCAAGATAGGCACGTAGGACTTTTACTTACCCTCCTAGGCTTGCCTACTTAGTACTCGCGCGCCAGCTCACCACCCCTCTTTCAGTCTTTGCTCATCATCAATCGCACGATTTTGGAGCTAAAGTCAAAACTAAGCTTAACCGAGCCAGAGTACTACTTGTAGCTAACCCTCACTTGAGGCTTTGAGAGCGGTTCCTGGCTACCTACCTTTTGAAGACTTGGGGCCAAGCGTCCCTAGGACCCCGGACTAGCCCATCAATTCCAGCACTCTTTACTCGCTTCTTCTTCTACTTCGGACGCTAGCAGATATTCTTAAAATCCTCCCCAGCGAATGGGAGCCTTGAGCAAGGCCTGCCATGCAGCCCGGACCGTCTGAATGCCAGTTCAAATCAAAACTCTGCTCCCGGAAAGCCCTCAAACCGATGGACCGTAACGCTTCCACTTCTTAAGCATCCTGATCGATTCGCCTCCTCATTACTACCCAGGGCCAGGTACGGAGAGGTGTCACTTCATGTCTGCTGGCGTACAATGAGTAAGCAGCGCATAGAATGCCATCTTCAAGTCTTGTCAAGAAGATGATCAATGTGATGGTGAAACTATCATTCTGACATCCAAAGTCTTAAGAGTATTTGATGACATTCATCCAAGTCAGATCCACAGAAATATTTAGTGATTTTGAACGAAACCATGAAACTTCCGGACGGTGCACCGCCCAGCAGTATGAAAATGCATAATAAAGTGGGAGCAGGAAAGTACCCTTGATTTCTGCAAGAAGGCGGATATCATCCTTTGGTGTAACCAGGAATGAAGACTGCGGCGGTTCACCCGCATAAAAGTACGCATGTATTGCCAGGGGTATACTTATAAATAGAGTTCAGATGAGAGCAGCGTTCCAAAGAACCAATGAGAGACTGTCGCAACGCAAAGATGGTAGTACTTGAGCGAGATAAAGATACTGAACACTGAATACTGCAATGTTTCCGGAGAATGTCATGACAGCATCATAAACGATTCTGCGCAGCGCGCAGCACAGCACGTTCATAGCTTCGTCGATGACGGACATGCCAAATCATGGTTGCCACCGCGCGAGAGAAATTACAAACCTAAGTGCCCGCAAGTGAGACAGAGCGGCTCCAATCCCTGAAGGATGAGACCTGGAGTCGCCCCGTCGCTATGATGCTCCCGGACCTTAAGATGCGCAATTAAGAAGATCGCATGTCTGCCACTGAGCCTTAAGCGTGAGTTGCACAAACGTGGCAGTGGGGAAGCAACACTTGTGCTGAATCCATTTCAAGCTCCAGGAGCGCTCCTCATCCAATCTCATAATCCCATGGAGTCGGTGACAGCGTGGTCCCCGCACTCCACTGCATCCGCTCTTCCCGCGAGCCAGCTCTTTTAACAGCCGTGTAATAGACTGCTCTAGGTATTCAGCTGAATGCATCATCGCGACCAAGACCACATACGGAAACAAAGCGACCCAGCAGACTGGGTGCACTAAACCGTGCTCGGCAGAATTTGGGGATGGGTTTTGACACTTATGCCTATCAGACGAGATATGATGCATGCAGAACCCTCTGACATCCAGAAAGAGGTTTCGTGGGGTGCCAGATCGTTTTTGGATTCTGACTCCCTCAACTGCGACAAACGTTTTGACTGCCGTTATTTTCTAGCTCTAGGCCGGAGCATAGGACGATTTGTCCTACTTGCATTTACCTAATGCCCGCTTTTGGTTTTGTATTTCTTCTTCCTGGCTTGACCGGTGGAATGTTTCCGCGACAATGGGTTTCCTTTGCTTTTCATCGATTGCTAACCTCTCCGAGCGTTTGAGCTTAAATCTGTAATTTCCTCCTTCTGGGTCTGGTAGACGCCAGGGAGCGGAAGTACAGATTTCCCCAGTTCTCAGTCCTCTGTTCCTAGGTCAAGGCTAGGTTTGTGAGCTTCGTAGAGAGTTCAATTTTCAATGTGTCACTATTGAAACGTCATCAAAGACTCAGATGTGTTTGAAGCATCCCCTCGGCCAATGCCCTGTGGTATCTTCATAACCCTTCGATCGTTTTGCAAGCTTGAGTTGTACCTGGCCAGTTCTCGCACCCCGAAGACAGGTCGAGTGCTGGCTGGGTCTCTGGCGCGTGCGTTGCATCAGCAACTTCCCACAGACATGACCAGGGCCATGATAGATAGCCGTGTGGATTTGGGTGTCGTTGAGAGTTTGACTGAAGCGGGATAGCGTACCGACAGATCCCCAGAGCAGATCCCCAAGGCCAGACACAGAAGTGCAAATCCTGAATCTGCACAACAGCAGAGCTCCTTTCGGGAGCGTCAACAGGGATGGATGGGACGAGAGGAGAGCCCTGACCTGACCTGAGCTGAGCTGACCTTTTCGCTCGCTTGGTCAACCATTGAAAAGTGACAAAGGGTCGCCAGTTTTCCTCGTAACGGACCCAATAATGGTGGCCCCCCAGGCGCATGAGGAGCAAGCACACGAGGCCTGGTCCTTTTGTGCTTCTGCTCGTGCTTGTGTGCTTTATTTTGACTTCTGAGGCGGTTGTCGGAACTTGAGCTTGAGGTGACGACGCTCGAAGGTGGAAGTTGCCGGCCCACAATGCCCCAGCTCAGCCGTAACTGCTCCCATGGTCAGGCCATGATCAGATCGCCAGGGCAGGGGGCCCGGAACATGGATGGCACAAACCTGCCTGCCCGACCGACCTAGTGGGCCAGTGAACAGTGACAAGTCGGGCATCAAAGATACGAAGCAGCGATCAAGTGTGTGGCATTGAGAATGAATGGAAGCTATAGGTACCCTACCTTGGGAGGTAGGTACCTTATCCGAACGTCTGGGGAGCTCAAGGTTTTGACCTTACCAGTCAGTCAGTCCCTCAAACACCGCCAGGGCATCTAGGGCGCATTCCTAGGTGCATAGGAATGAGTGAACGAAGAGTTGGATCATGCCATGTGACGAACAGGACATCTCTACCAGTTGTCAACATGTATAAGGTAGGCAGTGTTGAATGCCTCCCATGATCCAAGACCTCAATTAGGTATCGAACATTCTCATTGTTTTTGTTTTCTGATCGCGGGCTCGGCTCAGTGTCAATC
>JACBAH010007102.1:0-20682 GCA_014282315.1 Neospermospora avenae | reverse complement strand
CTTCCACAATGTCCCCCACCGGTGCTTCCCATTGGGGCACCTGCACCGCCGGGAGATGCGTAGCCAATAGACATGCCACCACAGCCTCCCACAGGAAGTACACCACTGCCACAAGTACCTACCGCACAGTTCCCTGCTGAGCCAGCTCCAAATGAGCCAACACAAGGATCTCCAGCATAGTAAATGCCACCCAACAACCCGACTGACATATAAGGACCATACATCATCATTGGATAGCCCCAAGCGCCTTGATAGTATTCGTTTCTTTCTGGAACTGGTCGCCCCTTAGCCTTCGCTCTCTTGGAAGCCTTCTTGTACCCATCTTCTAGCTCTCTGTCGTGATGTTTGCGTGCTATTCGAATGACATGGTCTCGAACGGGATTCTCGATCATAGTTACGGATGAGTGGGCCGAGATGTGTGCCGACTTATCAGGCGGACAGCGGCTAGCTTCGCCTGACTCATGGAACTTGTTCAGTGCCTTTTCCAGCTTTGAAATGCCGAACATCTTTCCAGTATGAGTCTGCGTCCTGATGGCTATGAAGATTAGAATCACACACAAGAGAGGCGACGGAATAAACTTGCCTTCACAATACCAGCATGTACATTCAGAATACAGCTCACCATACTCAGTCTCGTACATCTTGCTCGTCCATTGGAAATGTTTGGACAATGAGTCTTCGTCAATCTTGTCGTCATGGTTGATGAACTTCTTAGCCTTCGACATTGTGTAATCAAAGTAAGACTTCGGTGACAGCTGATGCGTATGCCAACCGAGGTCAACATCCAATGTCGGAACCGCAATGCGCATTGGAAAATCAGCCATCATCTGAATGAAGCGGGAGTATTTGACCAGCAATCTTTCCATAGTGTCGCGTGCTGCAGGACTGTGAATCCAATCGATACTATACATCTTGTCAACAAACACGCCTTGCCTGACGACTGCGCCACCAAGTTCGATGGCAAAAATGGAGGAATTCTCCCAGTAGCATGTCATCATCTTGCGGATTGCAAAACGTTCGTAACGCTGCAGCACTCCGCTCTCGAAGACTGTCTTGGAGTTTACTCCCTTGACAGTGGCCTTGTCGGCAATGGCTCTTTCTATAAGAATCTTGACTTCTTCGATCGACGGTGCATCAGTATTTACGAGCTCCAGAATCGAGCTTTTGAGAGCCAGGCGAACAAGTCGATTCGGGAAAGTGTTCAACGCAATGTTCTTCTCTTCTTCGCTTGCTAGATCTGGAGCGCCTGTCTTGGGGTTCAGGATCGTCCCACTCATAGGCCAGTCCTTCAACACGCAGTTCTCTACATCTTCTTTCAGCCTGGCAACGCGCAGGAAATCATGGTTCATGATAGCACCGCAAGTTTGGCAAGCATGGGCGAATTGTCTGTCTCCATAGCCATAGCCACTCATATTTGCAAGTCTGTAACTAGTAAGCATAGCCACACACAATGTCGCAGAAGACTTACTCGCGAGCGGAAGTTTTCTCGCCTGAGCAACAGGTAGTCCACTGTACTTCCAATCCTTGCGAGCATCTAGCGCAGCTGATTGATTTGGTCATGGAATCCCTCTGGTTCTCCCACTCGTGACCAGAAGCCGCGAAATTACTCATCGCTTCCTCGGAAGGTTCGTATTTGAATCGTATATCGATGGCCGAGTTGACTGTAGTCCATGGCATACCAGTTGCCCAGAGGTCTTTGAGCCCGAATCTAATACAATCCTCAAGATAGGATCGAGGATTTAGCATGAAGGAGTGCCAGACCATGAGCACGTCTGAAAAATCAGCTTAGCTCAAGGCTCCTCGGCATGGATTTCTTACCCAGTGGTGGCAGCATCCCTGTGGTCCACTGTCTTGCCCTTCCAGCTTTTGTGAACTCGGTGAAATTTGCCGCTCCTGTATCCATGTCATTGCCTTCGAGTCGAACACTCCGCTCCATCTTGCACAGAACCTTCAACCACCAATCCTGGAATCTGTCCGCAGCTCTTGCGACGTACAATGCCCATCTCTTCTCACGCATTTTCACCAGTGAGGCATCCCTGTTGCCCGCCATATCACACTTCGCATCAAAGAGACCGAAAATCCCATCTGCATATCCAATATCTTCCTTCAATGCATGTAGGGCAGAGAGCAATTTGAGATGGGCAAGGCACTGATCTGCCTCGGGAAAAGCTGGAGCATTCCCGGCGATAGTCAGAGAACTGAAGCCGCCGTCCAGTTCCTCATCATATCCACCGGTGTTATCCTTCGCTACCGCGTAGGATGGTGGATGTGTAGCATTGGAGTGAAGATGATCGTAGGAAGGTGGAGCTTCCGAATCAGTATTTCCGTTGGATATTGAGCCTGTATACTCCGGCAAAACTGGATCAGGCGCATGGAAGTTGTCTGTGCCGACTTTATTGCTTCCCTTGAGCGACAGCTTGTCGAGAAAAGACATGGCAGGGAATCTGAATGGTCTCGTTAGGGTTCTCTATCTAACTACTATGTGTAGACAAGACTACTGGTCAAGTTATCCTGGTATGAAGTTATCGACGGATCGAGGGGTAGCTAGCTAGCTTTATGTTTGGTAGGAAGCTGCGATGCAGCTGTTCCCCATTCCCCGCCATTGTCGCGTGAACGAACAGGGGAGGGGCTGAGTGCGGCCACACTCTACAGGAGAGTGCTTGCTTGGTTCAGGACGGACGGGACTGCTGCCACACCACTGGGTGCAGGTGGGCTTGGAGGGCTTGAGTGCACGCGTAAAGCGGCTAGAAGTGGGATGTGAGCCTTGAAGACGCCGAGTGTGATCCCAAGTCCATGGCTTTCTGCCTGAGGTACCGATCAGACGAGGAGTATACAGTCAATCGCTCTGAGACTGTATGTCGACATATTCATATTGTTGAAACTTGTATTGTTCGGCTCTAAGATTCCTATGCCTGAGGTAAGGTAACTGACTGTATGCTTCCTCGACCACCGCGGCTAAGCGTCCAAGATATATGCAATCACCTTAGTGGACCATGCTACACTATCACGTGCGTTGAGAGTTGAACGCCACATTTGGTTCCTCTTTGTTTACGCGTCCCGGGAGGACATTACAATTGGCTGTACACCGACCATCCCACAGAAGTGCTGTCACGAACCGAATGTTGTCCTCGTACCAGGCATCTTCGAAAGGGTGGGCTGCGTAAGCCGCCAAGATCATCAGTGACCGGATAAATGAGGCTGTACGTGCGTTCTTCAATAGTACATGCAGGCTGTGCCTCTGGCAGCGTCAAGAGGAACCTTACAGCACTGCATATTGCGGCCAATACAAGGCTGTATCCGTACATACTTGATCCTTCAGCAAATTAGGATTTGTCCGGTTCGTGAAAATCACCTCGGGTTCTTTCCCTCACCTAGCGCGGAACCTCGTCGCTTGACCGATGAGGTGAATCGAACCAGGGCCGAGATTGTCTTATCTCTGTCCGAAAGAAGCTTCAAAGAAGGGGATGTTTTGTAAAACACTTGCTTCATGTGAGTATCTTGCACGTCACGAGCAGCGGGGCAGAACGATCAGAACGATCATTATGAAACCAATGAAGAGCATGTAGGATGGCCCCCAAAACATGAGGGTGGATTGTGCTTGCCAGCCAATTCAAACCCCATTTGAGTTGTGCAATCTATGAATCGTCAATATGAGGCTACTCAACACCAGCACGCTAAAGCTCGAGCCATTCTTCGGTCGTAAGCTACCAGTCTACGCGATCCTATCACATACCTGGGGAGAAGATGAGGTCACACTGTCGGATATGTCAATTCCAAATGAGGCAGCACAAAAAGCGGGCTATGTCAAGCTGAAAGGATGTTGCAAGAAGGTTATTGAAGATGGTTACAGCTATGTCTGGATCGATACATGCTGGTGAGTGCTTCATAATGCTGAAGAAATGAAAAGTTATTGACGGATCCTTCTATCATCGATAAGAGTAGCAGTGCGGAGTTGTCCGAAGCTATCAATTCGATGTACATGTGGTACGGAAACGCAGATGTCTGCTACGCTTATGTTTCCGACGTACTGGTCCCGTATGAAATCGATACTTCTTCGGGAACGAAAATTGTTGTCCTACCAGCAAGTTTCAAGCACAGCAGATGGTTCACTCGAGGTTGGACTCTTCAAGAGTTGATCGCTCCGAGAAGAGTGGAATTCTATACCGCGGAGTGGGAGCAGATTGGCACCAAATACAGCCTGAGAGATGAATTGGCTCTCATCACAGGCATCATACCTGGTATCTTCACAGGACAAGATCTGTCTGCGTATCATGTCGCGGAGAAGATGTCATGGGCTGCTTCTCGAACTACGACTAGGGTTGAGGATATGTCGTATTGTCTGCTTGGAATTTTCGGTATCAATATGCCGTTGTTATATGGAGAGGGCAATCGCGCTTTTATCCGTCTCCAGGAAGAGATCCTGAGAACGACCGACGACTATACAATCCTCGCTCGAGGTTTTCATGATTGTATGTCTAGCAAAGAAGATAACGGTTCTTCCTAGGAAAGAAGCCCCTTGCTCGCGAAGTCTCAGAGTTCCCTGTGGCTGGCCGTCCTGATGACCAGACATACCAGAATCTTCAGCTGGAGGTCTCCGACCCTCGGCATCAATTAGAATCTCGCAATTCCCTTATTGAAGACTCAGCAACGCGACCTCCTTTTCTTATTACAGCGAAAGGGTTGTACATTACGCTTCCACTGTACCAAATATCGGCGTCGATTTCCGTTGCTTATCTACAATGCACACTTCTTAGCACGGATGAGATTATATGTATGAGACTCACCGAGGTTGCGCCTAACGTATATGAACGAGCAACCGGAATCCAACATTATAATTTCATGGGCTCGGAATCTCTGTCGTCCTTCCGAGTCACCTCTTTCTACATCCGACAAACCCTTGCCCCGAAGCTTCCGCCAGAGAAGTCCGCCGAGCAGCAGTTGACGATCAAGGTCGATGCTACAAAATACACAGGCAGTTGCGAATTATATGTCAATGGCTCGCCTCTCACAGAATTCCTTTCAATATTGAAAGATTACCCTTTAGATAATACCACTTTTCCTACTATCCTCTGCACGCTGGGGACTTCTTCAAGCTTTCTTGTGCAGCTGGGAGCTATTAAATATGGAAATGGGGAGCATTACTGGTGCCACTGAATTTTTGAACCTAAGCTCAAGTCAGGTTGCCTTATCTCCCATGTGCTTGACCACGATTCAGATGGCCATCAGAAAAGACCTTTAGATTTGCTCGATCAACAGAAACGTGGGGTGCATTCTCACATGCTAAAAGATCGTTTCAGAGATTTTCTACCATCCAAAACTGGCATTGTGTCGGTCTCGATCATGGACACAGCGCGCAAGTCTGACAAAGATCGTGAAAACTTGCTAAAGTCGCACATCTTGGTCACGATCCGAATCGAAGATTTATGACGAGGTTCTGTCGTTCAGCTATGCAACAGATTTGGCGAAACGATAGGAAGTCAAGCGATTTCTGGTTCCGGGCCGAAGATATAGAGACACGGACTTCATGGTATGAATTTTGTATATCATTCTAGCCAGCGATTATTGATTTCGAGTCTAAAGTATGGATGACGATACGCAGATCTCATGGCGCTTGTCTCATGAGATCAAAACCGCTGCAGATCTCCTTCTTTGTTCTCGCCTATGCTGAGGCCCGAAAACGTTATGATGCAACTGCATCGTGAGTCGTACCTTTGACTAAATGGAATATTCGAGTCTGATTAGAGCTCAGTAGTTCAGAGTCACGATGTAGCTTTAGAAGAAAAGATTAAGAAACTCTCGAAAGCAACCGAACCATATTGTGACTTTAAATCTTCAATTTGCTAACGAGATACAAAACTTTTCGAACACTTCTTACGCGAGCCGGCGTGCTACGAGATCAACTTTTTACCCCAGAATACGCAGCTATATATGAAAACGAAAACAAATGACTCAACCAGCATAGCCGCCGCCAACTCCGTTCTGCGCCTATCCTTCCAGCATACCCGCAGCCATATTCGCATATTGGCTGTTTCGATAGCTCAAGCAATTCTCACTCTGTTCCAATTTACCAAGACTTTCGCCACGGTCGACACGATACTATCTTCTCCACTCTTGTCGCCGTTTGACTCCCAATACATTGCTCCACCTAAACCGTTCTCCTTGATGTATGTTGCTTTGCGGGTCACCATGGCGGGTGTATCGAATGTGATGAGTTCTCTGGTTGCGGGATCGTAGCCTGAACATGTCAGTACCGATCGTGCACGCCATCGTCAATTGAAACATTTAGAAATAAGATGAGCATAGAAATAAACGAGAATGAGTGACATACTGTATGTGGCTCCAACGGCTGCGTCCTCGTACATATGCGCTCCTGCTTTGGGAAGATCTTTGTAATCCCAAATATTATCTTCCCAGCTACCCTTCACAGTTCCGCTACATCAAATCAGCACATGATTCCCCCAGGTACCAATAACAAGTGTTGGCAATCTTTTCGGACATCAAATAGGCAAACATACCTATAAGGCTTGCCGATACCATCAGTGTTCTGAAAACTCCTCCCGTAAAGCGGAATTCCGAGAACGATCTTGTGCGCCGGGACACCCGCTGCCATATAATCCTTGATTGCTCCATCCGTCGAGAACGGCGTACTTTTCGGATTGGTCTGACTGGGAAACAGATTCTGACCATGTCCAGCCTCAGGGCTAAATCCAGTTCCGGCATAATCATAGCTCATCAGATGCCAAGCATCGAGTGACTTGTCCATCTCTGCTATTTGCAGTACCTTGTATTTGTCTGGTCCTGCTGGGACTGCGACGGTGAGCTGGAAATGGTAGTTGTTGGCGTGCTTGGCAGAGTATTCGTCGAGGGCGGATCGGATGGCGCGGAGGAGGAGAACGTAGTCGGCGGCTTCGGTGGCGGTATTTGGGTATTCCCACTACGGGTAATCGGTCAGTAAGTCACACAAGTAATCTGCCGCAAATAAACACGAGTTCGCTTACATCGATGTCAAGACCGTCAAAGCCTCCATCTTGCAATATTTGTACAGCTGTGGATGCGAACCTCGCTCGAGAATCGGGAGTGGATGCAGCAGCTGGGAACTTCTTGGACCAGTTCCAGCCACCGATGGAAAGGAGGGTCTTCAAATGACGATTGCTCTTTTTGAGGAGGAAGAGCTGCTTGATGCTGCCGTAGACGTTCTTGCCAGCTTCAGCCCAGGAGTCCTTAGGGTAGCGGAATTCCAAATCTGCGTAGTCGTCTGAAAGGAATCTGCATGATTTGTCAGATGTACAGCTGGTAGGAGAGTAAGAGTGGTAACTCACACTGTTCCATTTGATCTATTTAAGAAATTAGCTTTTAATTCTCAAACTAGTTGCACAGACGATGTAGATAGGGGCTTATGGATATTGGAAAGTCCAAATCCAAGAAAGAATTCGCTTACGAGACGTTTGCAAAGGCATATAGAAGATGACTGAGCTGTGAGACTTGGAGATGCTCGGGCTTGTGTTTGCGTTCATACATGGCCCTAAGTTCATCAGTAATCTACTCATGAGTTTCTCTTGGAATTGAACGAAAAGATCAGATTTACCAGTTTGTGTAATATTCTACCTGTCGATATCCAGAAACGGAGGGCTGCCTCTGGCTGGCTAGGTCTTTCTCACCACCAGTCGAATTGCCAGTTGGTGCAGCTGGTGTCAAGGTCAATAGGCCCAAAATGGCAAATCGCCGGAGGCTTGAAACTTTGTAAAGCATCTTGAGACGGTATTGAAATACGGTTTGATGTTAAAGAAGGGATAAGTTGGTTACTTTGCAAGGAAGCTGGAAAACTCTTTTTATAATTCTTACGAATTCACAGGTAGAAGTAAGTGCGTGCTAAGATCTACTAACCGTGATAACTACGAGACCTTACGTCGAACCATTATGGCTTTCCAACGGTTTTTTTTTGGAGACGAACGTCATCTTTCTAAAATTTGAGGAAACAGCAACATAATTGACACCTAATCCGTAGCGAAAATCACTAATTTCTCTGCTAGACACCAATTTAGCAACCATTCCGAGCAACGAAGATGTTCCGCCTCGAAGCTAGCACGGCATCGGCAAAAATTGCAGACTGAATATTCATCCCGCTCAGGTGTGGGCTGTAAGCAGCTCCCGATGGTGGGCGTGCTTTCTTCTAGATTTCATATTAGCTTTGTAGTGGACATAGGCCCACGTGGTAATTATATCCCGAAAACTCTTGATGGTGACGTACTCAGCGAGTACTCCAAGTTTGGCTAGTTGAAGTGCAACTAATGATATTTCCAATATGTGGCTCTTGGTATGGGCTTTAGGGCAAACTTGAGTTACAGTAAGTTTGATAAGGTCTGCTTCACCGTCTGTTTTCGAGTCTGATAATTCTGAAGATCAAACCGTAGATATAGCCGAGCTAGCCGAGCTAGCTTTTCTAGTGGTCTACCAGACTCCTATCCCGCGTGGCATTATACAGAAACGAAGCCTCGTGAGAATGCCGAAAGGTAGCTATTTCATAGCATTTCATACTTTGTAGATCACAATGTTCAATACACTGGTTAATGTCGTTCGAAAATCCCTCGATGATGACGGGTCCAGCTAGCACTTCCCAATTTGGCTAATTAGCCGGACCGACAAATTTAGACTACTGATATTTTCCAATGCGTGGCTCTCCAACAATAATCTTCAGGTGGCTAAGTATGTCACTAAGCCTCCAGTAGGAGCCAGGCTAAAAATTGGTGGTTTTCAAGTCCTAAGGTTAACTTGTGGATGGAATTGAGCCATTCTACACGCAAGTCTATTAATGGCCTAGAGATTTACATGAATAAAGACGACAACGAGAAAACTAACAGCGGTTACCTGGGTAATTCATTGGAATTTGAAATTCGATTCAACCAACTATTGAAATTAAGGTGAGCAATAGCAATCGACAGGATACGAGATTGTAAAGTGTCCGTTTTCTCGGCTGATCTCCAAATACCCACCATCCTCACTCGATGATATACGGAGACGGGACTTCTGACCAATCGTTCTATCGGCCAAGAAATAGTCATAGAGTCACTCAAAACATACCTTAAGATATAGTTTGTGAAATCCATATGTTATGCTGTGAGATACGTAAGGGTCTAGATCTTTCAGAGGCCCAATGCTACTCGTTTCTGGCAGGATTTCTTCGGCTGCCCTGCAGATGACGGTCGATCTGGACGGATTATGGCCCGGGCTGTTCCATTCTACAAGCTTTTTGGTAGAAGCTTTCAAATCATCGGCTATGTCAGAAGATAGCACTTCAGTCACCGGATTTACGCTTTACACTTAGCGGGCTGTTCCGTTCTACGAGCTTTTTTGTAGAAGCTGTTAAAACATCGACTATGTCAGAAGGTAGCACTTCAGTCACCGGAACTACGCTATACGCTTAGCGCGTACAACCAGTAATTAGTATGCACTTACTCAAAAACCACATATATGGGCTTCTTGGTACAATCTTGGATCCCAATATTTCATTTCTTTTTGTCTTGTTGGGACAGACTGATTATCGTTACCCCTGGTAGACCATGGACATCTTTGATGTGTAGTCTTGTTCATCCCTGACATTGTAAGTGGCTTGTTCTCAAACCAACAGGCTTGTCTTCACACAATTTATGACTTCGACATGGATGTTGCGCACAGTAAATTTAATCTGAGAATCCTTCTGCCTTGTCAGGAATTGCTAGATGGTACATGCAACGTAGTGTGGATTATTTTATATTCAGCAAGTTGTGAGACCTTGTGAGACCGCCCTACCGCCCGAATCAACAAACTGACAAGCAAAAAAACGAGACCAGTCTGAAAACAACGCAAGCTTTTGATGAATCTGCAACAGACAGACCAAAAAGGAACCCGATTGGAGTTACGGGATGATAATTAATTAGTACTTCAATCATCTCATATGGCACCATACCAACGGGTCAACAATGCTGCAGGTTACATGTCGCTTATAACCCAACGTAGCGAGCGAGACTATACACACCCGTTCGCAATGTGACGAATATTCATTCATGTCGGAAACTTTCGCGGAATGAACAAGCGTAATTAGGAACCTCTCCAAGATCGCTCGTACCCGAAAACATTCTTCTACAATATAAATGAGCGCAGTACCCATATCACATTTCAATCAGTTCGAAGAGGCACCATACGTATAAAAATTGGTGTTAAATATGTACAGCTCTATGAATGAATAGTATCATTACCTGAAACTTAGAAATCTTCCTCATTTTCCTCCCAATTCGCTATGAGGTCGTCGGTGTGCTGTTTTCCACCTTTCGTCGTTCCTCATTCCTTCTCCTCAAGTAACATTGAGCGCCATAACCAAAACATGTTATCTCACCTGTCGCCTCGACAGACTCGATGGGTATCAAATGCAAACCAGATCCTAGCTCCATCTCTTCTCCCTTCCTTTCCTTGCCATGCCCCCATTCCCCCTCTTCTTCACTTTAAATCAATCACACACCGGTAACTCGCTACCATAACTTCCCGTCCCTTATCCAACATCTGCTGCCCCGCCACCTGCCCTTCCCCATCCTCAATCGTGAAAATCCGACTCGTCTTCGCCTTGTCCGTAACCGTACATATCGTCTGCTGTATTAAAAGAGTGTATGGAACTGTTTTCCCAAAAAACGCGAGGAGTCGCTTCATGCTTTCTACATTTAGAGGTGCGCCGCTGTTGTCGACGAAAGTGTCGTAGTCTGCGGATGCGGCTTTGGCGGTTGATGGTGCGCGTGAGGAAGCTGTGGCGGGTGTTAGTCGGGGTTGAAGGTGAGATGGCAAGAGAAGACGTACACATTGGTATCACGGAGCCTGAATCGCCGTATTTACAGTCTTTGAATATAGGAACTGGGAATTTCGTATTGCCTACTGCCACCATGACGTGTGGTGGTGAACAGGGAGGAGCGGCGGCGGCGGCGAAGGAGATGGATGTGAGTGTCGAGAGAGTCAGAATGGAGAAAATGAATTTATTCATATTTGCGATTCGATAGTCGAGCTGAAGCAGAGAGATGAGAGGTTAGAGGTTGGCTTCTACAGAAGTTGAGGCTGGATATCGGGTGAGATATCGAGTAGTAGTTGTAACAGTAAGTGTAACGTCGATTGTGAAAACGACCGTGTCCAAGCTCAGTACGTCCGGGCTGAATGATGATATATATGGACAGCCGAGCTCCAGCTCAGGATAGAGTTCGGCCGAGTCGACAAATCGAGCGATAACTAAGAAGCTTCGCGATCGTGGAGTAAGTTGAAGCTAGATCAGAGAGGTGGCGATTTTACACTTCTGAATTCAAAGCACTGTGCTGAGAGAGAGAGAAGCTCAAAGTCAATGTATATCAAGAAGATGCGAAAACTCTGGCGATTCAACAAGAGATGAGGGATATACATATTTGTCTTTCTGTGTACCCACTTCATCCCGCCCTCTTCCAAGATACCGAGCTCTACGTTGGCAAATCTCGAAACTTGCGCTAGAAAATGAAGCCACAAGCTCGGCCCATCTGGCGAACACGTTCACCCAGATGGGATGGGGAACGGTACCACAACACCGGGATCACATAGATCCTGTTCGGTGATATTTGGTCAAATGTATCAGAGGATACGCTCTCATTGGTGCCGACTTTCAATGTTTGGTTTCAAACCCTAGTCGCATTAACCATCAAACACTCGCCTAGAAGTTTCGCAGAAAGGCTTGGCTCTCGCTTAATGATTTGCAAAACATCGGCTAAGGACCGCTCAGACGGGCGGAGCCATCGTATCTTGTTTTGATCTATGGTCTTGTCTTTGAGCGTTTCTATTTTTTGATGGAGATCCTGGTAAAAGAAGACAATAATTTGATCTTGCGAGAGATCGGATTGCTGCGTGTTAGCTCCGATCTGGCAATTGCTGGGGCCAGGTATTGATTGACAGCCAAACGCCGGGGAAAGTGGTGTGGGTTGTGATAGGAAAAAGAGAGATTTCGCAGAAGCCGAAAATGGTAAGTTTGTATAGTCCAATAGTTTAGAGCCAAAGACTGTGGACAGGGAAGAAACTGTTAAGTTAGGGCGAGCTGTAATTTGCTAATTATGTTTGGATAGAAGCAGTTTTCTTGTGCACCATCCAAGCAGAACGAGATAGAACAGTACAGACTTTCAAATGTGACTTGTTGAGGAACAGCCAGTTGAGCTTTCACCGAACAAGGTCATCTCCGATACAATCTCCACTTTGAGCACCTGTTGGTCGTGCAATCGATTGGTTATTTTAGCTGGTACAGCTGCACTATTGGTATTTCCTTCCCTATCACTCAAATCTCTGCGAGATCAGGAATGAAAATAGGCGTCATAATTTGAGTTTTCGGAAAGTATAATACGGAGAAGAACAAAGACAATCGTGATACGCGAACGAAGAACAAAACCGTTTCTTCTAATCAAGTGGGGCGACAGGGTGAAAGAGCTTGTCAAGCGATTGGTTGGGACTTTTGTTTAGTTCAACGGCCAGGCTTTGCCCTGGTATTACTGTCAGAAACAAAAAGTCTAGGTATAGACCTCTGCTTGGAAACAACATCAGGTTTGGGGTTCCAGACGAAGGCGGAAGGCTTGCTTCAATTCGCATGTGTCATCAGATCTTCTGGACGATTACATGTCTGACCGCGAAGAGCTATCTTGGATTTTGACAAGCTGCTACATTCAGAAAATCAGTAGACCAAGTAATGATCTCCACGCATTGCTTCATGCATCAAGAACGAACGTAAGAGTTCGCGATCTACCCCACGTATACCTAGCAATTGTTTATGGAGTTGAGCCGAAAAGTATAAATCGCCTTCCTTCCAGTTCGTGATACGTTGCTGGTCACCCAATATATTTGATACGCCTTACGAACTGTACCGCGAGGCTCATGACCATCGACTTAAGCTCCCCGCAAGATTATCCTTTGGTGGAGTTTAATCTCCGCGCGCGATTGATTCTACGCCGCTTCGTGAAACGCGAAATACGAGGCCGCCAAGTTCGTACTTTCTCGAACCAGGTTGAGGCTTCTTCGTACGCTCATAATCTTGAATTCTGTGGCCATCACAAAGTTAACTAAGTCCATCTTAAATACGGTTTCAACTTCCAACTCAAAGTTACATTGGAGGAAAGAGACATCCGTTCGTATCGCAACTAAGAAAATTGAAGTGACTAAGTATTCAGTTCGAGTAATGTCCCGAGATGCTTGAATTCCTTTATCATCGAGCTACGACCACTTGGTCTGTCCATGTTCGCCGAAGATTACCATACCCAGCCTCGATCTTCAGAGATACGGTTCAGATTTCTGAATTTGACTTCCTCGACAGGATATCGTCCGATTTGATTTATTCGAAAAGAGATCGGCCGAGTTGACATCTTCGAAAAGACATCGGCCCACGGAGAAAAGTAGAAACACCGCTAAACACAAAGGATGAATAAGAACCAAGTAGTTCATTGGGAAGAGCGGGGCCGGAAATCCCCAAGCGATTAGTGGCAGCTTTCGTTTTTTTCCGAAGACTACTTAGTCACGCTTCGCCTGAAGAAGAAATGCTTCTAGAAGAACCTTAGAAGCATGGAAATTCAAATCCTGAATTTTGAAATCACAAACGTTTGGAGCAACGAAAAACCCTGGGGATATTGAGTTTCTATCAACATTCGGACATTCCGATCCACTCACAAATACACAGCCCAAATACCTTTCAGTGGTTGTCTCTCGAACAAACTCAACCTCTTTGCCACTAGAGGTCAATCAAGAATCCCCAAAGTCGAAACCCGCACGTCCTGGGCCGTAGCCTGGTCTGAAGTTCCGAATAATACGCTTTAGAGTTCAAGGCACTGTATCATCTGGTTTGCAGCGGCACCGTCTAGTCTTTCGGACCACACCTGCACTCTTGACTCATCCCAGGATTTTACCGTGTCGACTTACTCGTAAGATGATGCTCCAAGTTTCCTATTAATACCAGACAGTAAGGCAAGGATCACAAGGCAAGGTTGACGTGGTGAATTGTGTTTCAAACATGTTCAACGACGACGAACATTATATATTAAGCTTAATCGCATGTGGATATACGCAAGCCTAAGCTTAATAAAACTAGTTGAAAACGATAAGGCCGGGGGATAGCTCCGTATCCTCAATTTTTAAATGTATTGGATTGTGGTTCAAATCGCTCTAACTATCCTAGTAATTACATTCTTTCAGGTCCTCGGAGGGATTCCTTAACTAATATTTTCAGTATTACCGACATGTGTCACGTGGGTAAATTTGTTCATCTACCTTGTTTCCTTCAGCATCTCGCTCTTATTCAAACTTTAATTCCAGCAATTTCAAGTTTGTTTTATGCACAACCGGAATCGCCAATCATATTATTGAATGTGGAAAATGACAAAATTGCCATGCTTTTTATTCCATTAAACAGTGTGATAAATGAGCTGAGTTGAGTTGGAGTGGAGTCACTCAGTCAGGAGCTTGACTCAACTCAACTCCGACCTCGAAACACTCGACTTATCTCATCAAACACAGAAACGATTAAAACTCAACTCAGAGTCAGTTCAGCAACGATTCTACGCAGCTCTACCGGCGTTCTAAATTCTAATCCGTTCGTCTTGTTCCCATATTCCTATAATTATCTCCTTCTCTTAGGTCGAAATATTCTATGAGTAGCTAAATGATCATGGACTCAGTACCCAATCACTAGAAAATATATAACTTGACTGCTGTATTTGTTGTTCAAATATCATCAGAACAGACAAGGGGCTTTTATCCATGAGTCTAAGACTTAAGTCAAATGACTCTCCCCCAAGTCGACTCAGAGTCCCATATTACCTGACAGAGACTTACTTATCTTGGAATCAACCCACGCAGCTCAACTCAGCTGACTTGGAGTCGAATTAGAGTCGACATGAATTCAGCGAGGTATATTGAATACGCTAGATGAACAGCATGAATCTGAGTTACCGGAACAGTTCGACGTCTTACTCTTGTTCCAGAAGCTTCGTAGCCAAAGCCTCAGCCACACGCAATCACCATTACATCCCCGACTTCTTGACTCGAGTTTCGAAGTCTAAAAGGGATGTTTAGCCACCCTCGCCAGCCCAGTCTCCGAAAATTCGAATGTTTAGGCTTAGCTACCGGTATAATCTAACGTCTGATTTTTGTTTCCAAAAGTTTGATAGCCGACTCCTCCATCCCCACCTCCCTGTCTCGTCTTCTTGACTCTGGATGCAGAGGAGACGTTGACTCAGCCTGATGTTTGAATATCCACGACCGTGTTTCATTCGAACTCCATCTCATCTCAGCTGGGACGCCTTGACAAAGCTCGTCCAATCGCTCTCTCACAACAAAAATAAGCCTCAAGCCTCGAGCCTCGGTCCCACCTCCCTCTCAAGCACCCTCTCCATAACTCCTCACTCGACTCCAAAAGAAGGCCTTATCGTTCCGCAGAGTAAACTCCCCATCGTCACCTGTGAGAACGTTGTAATTCCAGAAACCCTGCCAGACAAGCTTGTTATTCCTGCCCCCCTTCCCCGCACTTCTCAGTTCCAGTCTCATGCGATACAAATATTTCTTACTAACGCCCTCTGTCTCGATGAACACATGGCCTTCTGCATCCTTGAGACTGCCCTCGGGATCATCGTTATCGGTCGTTGTGGAGAGCCTCCACCTCCCCCGCAGTGCATGCTGCATAACCACACTCTCCAGATGCGCCGCCTTGCCACCTCTATGATACTCCTGTAACTCTTTCGACAGGTGGTGGACTACGTCGTTAGGCTCTGATGTTGTGAGGAGAGAAATGACAGTGCCATCTCTAAAAAAGCGTAGATACCGATAATAAGTCACGATATGGACGGGAGCGTGCCAGGTGATTTGTGATTGGGAAGCTTGGCCAGCGCGTTGGTAGTTGACTGTGGAGATGTAGCAGCCATTAAACCGTATCCTTGGTCGGGTGCGGAACATTTGGTGCCATGATTCGCTGTATGCTTCTTTATAGAGAAGGTCTGTAATTGATGCTTTATCCAGCACAGGCGTGGAGTCTTCGGAATCGGAATCGTGGTCGGAGTCTCTAGAGGAGGAGAGAGGACCACCCAGAACTTCCCTCTGCCATTCATAATGCATACCTCCAAACCCCACCTCCTCCCCAAGACACACCCTCTTCCAAATCTGTTCTTCCGTTGCCACCAAATAAGCCATCCTCTTACACACCTGTGCCAATCTCGCAAAGCTCGCTACATCCAAGATCGCGACATCCGTGAAGATATGCACCAGTATCTCTTCCGGTAAAGTAGCGATCGGACATGGAGACGCGGGTATACCTTCTAGAGCTGGTGGTAAAGGTTCGATAGAGAGGGAGGAGAAGGTGTCGATGAGTTGCTTTATTGTCTTTTGAAGGGGGGGCCCATCTAGGGAGTGGTGTGCGGGATTGGGGACTGTGGGTGAGGCGTTTGAGGCGTTTGGGTTGCTGAGTTTAGAGGCGAAGTGCGAGGATGGAAAATGTTTGGCTTTGTAGATTTGGTCTACGCGATCGTCCATCTACAGACAATCTATTAGCATGTTTATATGAGAGAGGGTAGGTAGGAAGTGGTATACACGAAAAGCTTTCCGGTACAGCGTCACACTTTCTCCTAGTTTTCCTGTCGTCTCTCGCTCTACTGCTTTTTCATAATGCTCTAATGCGGATTGTGGTTCTTTAACAACCACGGGTTGTGAACTCTCGCCATGTTCTCCTTCTCCGAATGATCCAGCTCTGATATGTAATGCGGGTGCCTCAATATCCTCTTCGTCTTGTGTAGGCTTGATATTCCTGCTGGATGTGAAGTTGTTGGTAGGCGCGGGGCGACGGGCTATCTTTGTTGACTTTGAATCTCTATTGCCATGTACCTGGTTGGTAGTAGTCCTTGCGGAAACTTCAGCTCGCCATTGCTGGCGGAACTGTTCTAGTTCTGGGGTTGTGTCTTCCATCCTGTGTATATGCTCCTCCAAATCTAACAAATGAAAGAGAAGTGTAGTGAGATAAAATAGGGAGGAAATGAGGATCTAACTATCGAGGAGTTGTTGTTGTAGTTACAGAAAGAGTATAGTAGCATGGAGCAGTTAGACAGTGGTTTGTGAAGTCCGAGCTCTACCTGCTCGACACTAAATCTTATCAACGCCGTCATCGCCGGCCTACCTTAGGTACCTGTAGATACAGTAGCGGTCGAGTCACACGGACTCACACCAATTACCCGTTGCCCCTCTAACCGTATTGGGAATTTTTTCTGCCAGAGCTCGGCGGCCGATCGCTGGAAATATTAGCGACATCATTGATATTCCGTTCTCCTGTCCAATCCAGTCCTGTCCAGCCCATCCCAGCTCTGGATCAACAACTTATACAACAAAATACAACAAACGACGACATTTACGAAAACAAACCCTTCCTTGCAATCGAGCAACCTTGGCAGGCAGATGTTTGAAGCAGACCGAGAGAGAAAACTGTAGTCGATGGCGGATCGTTGGGGAAGCTCATCGAATTCAAACAAGCCCGCCACAAGCTATCAAGGAGAGCATTTCGAGGGGGAAGGACATGACAGAACACATGGCTCGCGCCCGATCCCGAATTCAACCTCAACCATAGCCATGTCGGTCGACAATGAGGAATTTGATATCGGCATCACGGCGGGCCAGAAGATGTTATCAGCCATGTCAGGAAGTCTATTGACTTCTTTACTTGGTATACATTATTTCCCCCTCCAAAACAGTAGATCAATGCTGATTGTAGGACAGTAACACCCCTCGACGTCGTCCGCGTCCGCCTACAATCTCAACCCACAACTGCCTCTCCCCTAACCACCATCTCAAAACTCGCCGCATCCTCCCCCCGCTCTTTCAGCAGCCTCCCTCCAAACCTAGGCGTCACAGCCTGCTGCCGCGAAGTCTTCTTCGCAACAAACAACGCTGAGTACTGTCTGGCCGCTCCACGAATCGGAGATATGGGCGCCGAATGCGCAATCGAAGAAACTCAAAAACGGTCTTACAACTCCACATTCGACGGTCTCCGAAAAATAGCAAGGAATGAAGGCGTTACTTCACTCTGGCGTGGATTATCCCCGACACTGGTAATGACGGTACCGGCGAATATAATTTACTTTACGGGATATGATTGGTTACGGTTCAATAACAAGAGTCCGATCAATAAATATTTGTCGGATACTTATGCGCCTCTTACATCCGGAGCGACGGCGAGGATAGTAGCTGCGATTGCGGTAGGACCAGTCGAGATGTTTAGGACGCGCTTGCAAGCCAGTCGCTCGACCGGAGGTTCACATTTCGCGGAAACGGTACAGGGGATGGGGGAGATGATTAAAGCTCATGGATACACATCTCTCTGGAGAGGATTCACGTTGACCATGTGGAGAGATGTGCCGTTTAGCGGGCTGTATTGGTTGGGGTATGAGAGTATACGGGGCGTGTTGACCGAAGCACGAGAGAAGGGAAGGGGGAGGAGTTTGAGCGCGGATGGGAAGCGGACGAGAGGAAGGGCAAGGAGTAGGAGTCAGAGTCGGGAGAACAATTACAATACTTTCTTGGACAGCTTCATCGCCGGTGCGTCATCAGGAGCTGTGGCGTCGATCCTGACGATGCCTTTCGATGTGGGCAAAACGAGGAGGCAGGTCTTCGTTGAACCAGCGACGACTTCAGGAGCGGCAAAGGCTTTGGCGCCGGAGGAGAAATCGATGCCGAGATTTCTGTGGCATATTTTCAAGGAAGAAGGAATGGCTGGATTATGGCGCGGATGGATACCCAGGACGTTGAAGATCGCTCCATCATGTGCTATCATGATCAGCTGTTACGAGGTGGGCAAGAGGGCATTTAGAAGTGTGAATGAGCGGGCCGAACGCAATAAGGTAGCCGCGTGAGTGAGTGGGTTGAGAGAGGGAGATGTCAGTTGTGTAATCTATGATACCATTCTTCTTTGGGTCTTGCATTTTTGGCGTAGGAAAAGGCAGAGCATAAAGAGCATGAGAGCGGCGGTGGAATTGCTATGAGCATAGCGGAACTGGCGTTTTGATAGCGGGAGCTGTCTTGTATGATAATACTGAATGCCAACTATTACTTTTTGGAATTCTCTCAACGAAAGCTGGTACATTTACAGACAGACTATGATATCTACCTAGGTACCAAGTCATTACTTCCAGCCTCGAATTGCATACTTCGGCTCTCTAACTGTTGCGGAATTATATTCTCGGCTATCGCTTCATACTTAAAGTCCCATCTCATTGGTCAATGATGCCAAATTGCTCGGACCTCTGATCTCGCGACTCTGTACTCTACGCGCTCTAATACTTCGCGTCATCTCTGACGCGCTTTACTTCGTCAATCGAGAAGTTCAGCTCCACATTCTGCCACCACTCCTTTTTCTCGCATCAGCCAGGATTTACTCCTCACTCCACATCAACAGCAACATTCAATCCCCACCCAAAGCTCAATACCGCCAAAGTGTTATACTGTACGATTGCCCGGCGTGTCCATTTACGCAAACAATTATTTCCGCAGCTCCATCCAAAGCCCCAAACACAAAACCATCTCCAATCTCCAATCCGGAAACTCACCATGTCCCTCAAGCGGAAAGCCGGTGATACACCCACTTCAGATGCAAAGAAACCCAAACACGACGCCAGCATAACATCTTTCTTTGGAGCGCCCAAATCAAAACCGAGCAATGGCATCTCCAAAAATGTTTCTCCTCCACCAACCAACTTCGATAAGGATAAGTGGGTTGGCAGTTTGAGCGACGAGAATAAGGACTTATTGAAGCTGGAAATTGAGACACTGCATGAGAGTTGGCTGAAGGAATTGAAAGATGAAGTTACGAGCAAATCCTTCCTAGATCTCAAGCGCTTCCTCAAGCGTGAACGGGAGAGTGGGAAGAAGATATTCCCTAAAGAAGAAGACGTCTACTCCTGGTACCTACCTCACTTCCTCTGCCCTTCCTCATCCCTTCCCTCCTCACTACAATCTACACCACCAAGACACAATCCTAACAAGTCACCCTCTCAGGTCTCGCCACACCCCCTTCCCCTCAGTCCGCGCCGTGATCCTAGGCCAAGATCCATATCACAACGATAACCAAGCCCATGGATTGAGCTTCAGTGTGCAGGCACCTACCGTCGCGCCTCCGAGTCTGAAGAATATATATAAAGCCCTCGCGATTGATTATCCGTCTTTCGTTCCGCCGCCTGGAAATTCGGGATTATTGACTCCTTGGTACTTACTCCTCCTCCTTCCTCCCTTTGCCCTTCTCGTTTCCTTCCCCCCACTCCTTCTCTCTTGTATTCATGCTTCCCCAAGCAGGATCTCAAGCTGATAATCTTCACCACCTACAGGGCCCAACGCGGCGTCCTCCTCCTGAACACCTGCCTCACCGTCCGCGCCCACGAAGCCAATTCCCACTCCAACAGAGGCTGGGAGAAATTCACTCAACGGATCATCGACCTCGTCGCTCAAAAACGCACGAAAGGCGTCGTATTCCTCGCGTGGGGATCTCCGGCCGCGAAGAGAGTCGTGAAAGTGGATAAGGAGCGGCATCTGGTGTTATTGAGTGTACATCCTAGTCCGTTGAGTGCGTCGAGGGGTTGGTTCCAGTGTGGACATTTTAGGAAGACAAATGAGTGGTTGGAGAAGAAGGGGCAAGGGAGGATTGATTGGGGG
>JACBAH010007101.1:0-20682 GCA_014282315.1 Neospermospora avenae | reverse complement strand
CTCCCTCCCTCCTCCTCCTCCTCTTTTCCCAAGCCCACGCGCAAGACTGGCGATCAGTCGTAAACAGCACACGTATGAAGAAGCTTGTATTTCTCTCACCACAGACTTGAGAATGTCTTCATCTTCTCTTAAGACGTCGTTGTACACTCTACAGCTAATTCGCTTTGGTTGAAGGTGCCGAGTCCCTCGCCGTAACAATAGCAAACCCCTACAAAAGCCTCGGATCCTCCGTTATCGCCTCCTCTGCTTCCCTAGCCGCAACCGCCGCCGCACCCTACACATCCCATGCCAACTCTGTCGTATCACCCGCACAATCAGTCGCTGTTACAGCAGCAGCATCGGCTCAAAGCGCAGCAAGCGACGCTGTAGCTTCAGCTACGCAAGAAGTGAGCTCTGTCGTGCAAATTCTACTGAGCGTCGCTGCTACGGCGGGCGATAATGTGATGAATAGTGCATTGAGTCACTTTGAGTGTGGCGAGTAGTATTAGATCACAAGCTACGCAGAGTGCGAATCAGGCTGCGACTGTACAGGCTACGACTACAAGTGGCGCTGGAGGTGGGGAGATCTGGGAGCATCGAAATGGGAGTGGCTTTTGGCGCGGGAGTTGTTGCTGTTGGACTTCTATGAACGAGGATTATATGATTTGGGTTCCTGGAAAGAGGATAAAGAGACGCCGGAAGCAGTCTCTAGGTATGTGATTGCTGGTATGTATAAAATTGTAGGAATAAAGATCGGGAAATCTACTGTACTATGCTGTAGTAGATTAAGTATCGAAAATGCAGAGTTGATTGCACCTGAGGCTGGGAAAACTCGGCGAAGCGATAATCTGTTTACCTTGAAAATTTCATCAAATCACCGTATGACTTGAAGGCGTCACATTATAGACGTCCCGTGAATTGTATCATCAAAGCCGTAAAGATATGTAAGGACTTTGAAGTCCTATGAACGTTTGATTACTTCACTTCCAATGTTTCTCACGCTTGTCGACCGTCAAATCAATACCCGCAATGAAACAACAGTAAATCCTTTTTTGCAGATCGTCCAAATGATTTTATCAAATTTCCTCAATTACTCGTATACAATTGGCCTAATTTAACCAACGATGATTATCAGCATTCTAATCAAAACCTGATCACGCAAAACCAGCAGAGCATGACAAATTCCGTACAGTAATCCGAAACCAGGATAGTCCTCTCAGCCAGACGCAAGAGTAAATTATACCACTAATGCCCATAACTGATCTTCGTACTAGCCTCCACACTATGCTTCCACCCACAAAAAGGACAGTTACAGCAATCCGGCCTCAACATTCTCCACTCTCCACAATCATCACATCGTCTTGCCAAAACATCCCGATCTCGCTTCCCCAAATACCCCTTGAACACTAGATCATCATCGTAATACCTTAGTAATCCACTCCAGCGACCCTTGAATTTCCCTGTCACAACAGCATCCTGCACTGCCCTTCTGACAACCATCTTCACCTTCTCAATATCTTCTGCCAAGACAGGCTCATGCGCTGGACCAGCCAGCAGAGCATTCGTCTCATCAGCACAAGCGATATAAGACTTGTCATTGGCGCCCCAATCCCAAGTCGTGAGGAGCTCTGCGCAGTTGTCCAGAGTATAAGACTTCGAGCCCTGGAACCTCGAGTTCCCAGTCCCAATTAAATACTGCCAAAGCGGGCCTAATGGCCCCAGCTCCGGAGACCGAAACAGCTTATAGTTAAAAACGTTCATCCTTTGTAAATTTGGCACCCTCTCTCTACAAAAAGCTTCATACTTTTCCCTCATTCCCCTCTTCCTCGCCTTATCACTGGCAAGATACTCGGTGACTTGCTCGGCGACGAATATGCTGGTGCCCATATTCGCGTTGATGCCAGGTGAGTATAATGGATTTGTGAAGCCTGTGGAGTCGCCTACTGCGAACCAATTTGTGCCGGAGACGGAGGGAGAGCGGAATGCGAGGTTCTTCCTCGTATACCAAGAAGTCCCCGGGCCATAAAGGTTAGGAATCAGGGTGAATTTCCTCATGAAGTCTGTGACTTTGCTGTATTTCGATACAACCCAGTTGAACTTCTGCTCTGCTTCGCAGGTTCCGAAGGACGTGAGATCGGCCGGGTATACGACGTCTGCACGAAGGGCAAAGCCGATGCTGGTTACCCAACGAAACGTGAGGTTGAATTTCTTGATGAGGTCGTTTGTGGATGGGTAGTCGTCGGCAGGTGTATTGGCGAAGTTGAGGTCCAGCAGGTGGTTGATCATGGCGATGAGGTTTGGGAGTGGTGTTCCTTCGAATGTTGGGAGTTTGATTACCCATGCCCAACTATTCTCAATATCAGATTCACTTCTCTGAACATTCATAAAACGTTTGAGCTTACCCTTCAGGAATGCAAATATGATTCGTATTCACACTCTCATAATCTCGCAATGGGATCTCCTTCTCATCAACATTGCACTCCCAGTACGCCCAGTACGCCCAAAAGGCATGCGTATTGAATCCCTCCGGTCTTTCAATGCGTTCCTTAGACTTTGACACAAAACGATGAAACCTGCCACTAGCATCAATCAAAAGTCTCGCATCTACACTCTCTGCTTTCGTACTCCCCGTACTCAGTACCTTAACACTCGTCTGCTCTTGCTCTCCCCTCACGATCTCTTCATCAACAACAGCCTCCGTACCATGCAGAACAGTAATCCCAAGCCGTTGCGCATAAAGCGTCAACATCAACTCACTGATCTTCCGCTCCACCTGCAGCGTAGCCACAAAATCTCCAGCAGGTCCGTTAGCTACGAACGTAGAGTAATCTTCAGGATCGCCTCTGTCGTTGAAGTAGTAAAATGCTAGACCGTCTTTGGGGCCGAATATGCGCCATAGCATGGGCGAATTGATGCCGATGAGCTTCAGCCAGACACCGAAGACGGTTAGTGTTGACTCGCCAATTTTGTAGCCTGGTGAGGTGGACTTCTCGAGGATTGTGATGGTTGCTGGTGGCGCTGTGAGAGTTAGATGGGGATTTGTGTGAGGGAGTGGAGGACGCGCTTACCAGTAGGGTTGTTCTTTAACTCGAGAGTGCGGGCGTGGATGGCGAATATGAGTGAATGGATGCCACCTCCGACAACTACGATGTCTGATTTCTTTGGGAGACCTTGGATCTTGTTCTGAGCATTGAGGCAATTGACCTCAGCCGGACTGTCAACACGTCCATTGTTAAGCACAGGGTGTTCTTCTGTCGTCACATCTTTCCCGTTCAACGTCTTGGGTACCGTCAACAAATGAAGACTGCTCGCCAAAGTCAGCAGTAGCTGCTGAAAGTATGTCGCCATCTTGTCCTTCTCGCCCGTTTTGCTCGGAGTCCAAGAACATGTTCCTGGCTGATCACACCACGGGTATATGAGGCCCGCTTACTGAGCCGCAGAGTAGCAGAGAAGGATCTTGGGGTGGTATGCAGAGCTCCACAAAAAATCAGCAGAAGAGAGATCGGAATGGCCGCATCGAGAGTTTGCTCGGGGATCCCGCATGTCGCCGACCGCAGGCTATCTTGGGTTGTTATCAAGACGGAGTGTTCACGTCATCACTAGATTGAGGTTACATTCGCTTAGCAGATATGTACAGAGATTGCAGTTAGCAAACAAGATGAAAATGAAGTTCCGCAATGGAAAATTGGTGAAGGAACAACGCATTTCCTCACTCTTTCGTAATCCAGGGTCTTGTGCTTTTCTTGGCTGTGGATGAGATATTTTGGAATATCGTCCGATCAAGCGAGACTATTGGAATATCAGTGGAGTCCACTTCAATTACCAGCCAATCAATTTGCCCACTTGTACAAACATGCACATATAGAAAGCGGTGCAGAAGCCCATTGCAGGAGAGGGGTAAGTACCCTTGGAGCTGACTGCAGATGAAGATCTGTTTATTCGTTTAAAATAGTGGAGCTGAGCTGGGGTATCTATCGATGTCCAAAAAGTGCCCTATTGAGGCTCATCGCGATGCGAGCATCAAAGTCACAGAATTCCTCCATAACTTAAATTTGTTTATCCTCCCTATGTCACAAGTGTATTTCTGGATATTACCAAGAGTTTCATCCTGGGTAAGGTTGGAAGTCAAGAAATTTATTCAGTACTCCATTTTCAGCAAGATGATTTCAGCATCACCAAAATCGGCCATTTTGTTCTGGCTCGATAGGGTGTTATGACATGTGCACACTTCAACTCCGTGTTACCACGACTCTAGAACTGGACAATCCTGATAATAACGTAGCAGAGAATTAACTCGCGAGATTCGAAAATCTAGATTTTCAGAAATGTGATTATGCACCGCATTAATAAGGTTTGAACAAGTTGAAGATGAATCTCGCCTGAGAGAATACACACAGTCATGTGATTAAACAGCGCAGTAACAAGGTTTAAACAAGTTCAAGACGAATCCCGCCTGAGAGAATACACACCGTCCCTCGAACTGGAGCACCTTTGGAGCTGGAATCCACGGATGAAAGGATTTATTTCAATCATCCACTGGCTTCAGTAGCCATAGAGACCCTAGACCTTTACTTAGCTAAAGACACAACACGATACAGGAACTTTTTTTGCACAAAGACTGACGGGGGATGCAGATTAAGGCTTTGACTATCTGCGGGTTTTCCGGATTGGATTTACGGCACAATCTGAGAGTACTTAGCCAGAGTATCGAATCACTAATTGATTCGAGGAACAGCACATTCCGTAGACTGAACACTCGGATATAAGGTTTTCCGGGGCGAGAAAGCTACGCTATATGCAACATAATAACGAAATGACATTTTCGCGGATAAGAGACAAGTAGGCAGTGACATGGACAGTCGCCTGAGATTCAAAGATACATCAAAGTTGTCAGTATAAGGCGTGTAAATGACATGAAGCTCATCGGGAAACTCATTCCTCAGATGTGCAGAGGTCAAGATGAGTCTTGACATGGCTAAGGTAAGGAATTCAGCTTGTCACTCGAACACATCAATTGATGTGTTGTATACACCGACTCCAGAACCAGGTTCAAGCTTGAAGCTCTACACCGTCGTCGTGGACAGATAGTGTCGTTCGTGACTCGTCGTTGAAAGATTAGAAGAAAGTCATTTGCACGTGATGCTTATCTTGGCGTGTGCGTTCTTTTGACAGCAGCTCTTACGAATCACGGACGCTGGATCTGAGCATGCCCAAATGATTGCCCATCACTACTCCATCTGCCACCGACCGTCAGCCTTGCACCAAGAAAAGGAGCTACAGAACTTTAGCATCTTGTGAAGAGCCAGTCACGCGCGCACCTCGGAATCACCGCCATTGTTCTCCACGAATCAAATATTACTATCCGGCGGATCACCCGCAACAGGCGCCGTACAGTTGCGGGATCGTCTTCCAGGCCAGGCCAGGCTGCAGTGAGGTGCGGTGGTGCGGTGCGGTGCCTCCACTTGGGCAGCTAGAAACAGACGAGAATAGAGAGCCAGGCCCTCAACACCGAAGGCGAAGGGGCACGCCGCCAATTGAGTCGTGTATTTTCCTCTGGATCTAGAAGTCGTCACCATATCTTCCTCACCCCAGATTGTCCATCCCTCCTCTTCTGCCAGCAGCACTCGACCCCAGAGGCCCGACGACATCGACAAGCAAACCTCTAGCAAGCTGTCCGGAGGAGGGAGCCTTGCGCCGCGCACCCACGATATCCACTCTAAAGATTTTGAAGAGTACGAACTCACCGATTACGCTGGCATACAAGAGCGGGAGAACAAGGAAGCCCAATCATCCAGACTAGAAGCCAAGAAGCAGGAGAAACTCTCTCGACTCGACGAGGCAGACGAAATGAAGTTCTCGCACAGCATCCAGTTTAATGCTGTGCCGGATTGGAGCAGTCACTACATTGCATATAGTAACCTGAAGAAGCTGTATGTTACCGCTGCTCTCGCAGGCAGTACATCTGCTTGTTTGAAGATTTTTGCTGACCTAGGGTAGAATCTACCAGCTCGAAAAGTCTATCCACCGCCCAACCGCTGACGATGTTGAACGATCTCCCTTGATACAACCTTCCGACGACCCAGATCAGATATTTCAGCGTGCTCTAGATGTGGAGCTAGAGAAGATTTCGTCCTTCTACCAATTGAAAGAATTGGAAGTCTATGGTGAAGTCTCCGAGTTTCTAAAGGACGAGGAATCGTACGAGGCAGAAAATTTTGATGCGGAAGGACAGGACGGGCAACGAGCGAATTCGGGGGCTCGAGGCAGTAGCAGGCCTAGACAAGGCAGCATATTCCGCAGTTTTGTCTCCAAGCCAAGACGATCAAGCACGGTCAGCAGTCGGATCGACGGAGGCGTGGAGGACAGCGATGAGGACGATGATGAAAATACTGCCCTGCGCAAAAGTAGACCTGCGGCAAGTCGCAGTAAGAGCACTCCTTACGATTCGAATATTGGGAGATCGACGGAGGATATGCGAGCTTCTACGGAATTCACCAAGTCAGCACGTCGAAATAGTCAAAATTACGACGATTATGCAGGCGATGCTTTTTCGGACCTGTACGCGTCCGGAATCACATTGAAGAAGCGAGCCATTGGTCTATACGTACAATTGTGCGAACTGAAATCTTTTGTGCAACTCAACAAGACAGGTTTTACGAAAGTCTTAAAGAAATACGACAAAATTTGTGATCGAAACATGAAAGCGAAATATATCGAGAAATTTGTCACAACTGCGTACTCTTTCCGACCAGAAACAATGACACATATTGATGAGAATATTCAGAGAATGGAGCAGGCATATGCAGATGTTGTAACTGGAGGGGATGTGGTACTGGCTAAGAAAGAACTACGACTGCACCTTCGAGAACATGTTGTCTGGGAGAGGAACACAGTTTGGCGAGAAATGATAGGAATTGAGAGGAAAGCTCAAGCGGCAAACATGGGTCTCAGAAGGACGCTTCTTGGGGCAGACAATGATCCAGGGAAAGCACGCTTGCAAGGTGACGATGATGATGTTTCAGGTATGAAGGAGTTGGACACGCCTGTTGGCAGGTTCAGATGTCCAACCTGGCTCTTCAGCTCAACTATGTTCACTCTTATGGTCATCGTGGCCCTCTTCCTCGTTCTTCTCTACATTCCCATTATGAAGAAAGTGGAACAGCAGAATTGCTTAGCGATGTTAGTCTTTGTCAGTTTGTTGTGGGCAACTGAGGTATGTCAAACAAGCTTGGTAATATTGAGCGATGCTTATGTTTTAGGTCATACCTCTCTTCGTCACATCTTTGATGATACCATTCCTCTGTGTCGTCTTGAGGGTAGTTCGTTCTGACGATAAGCCTCGTCATCGCCTCGGGGCCAATGCTGCCACCAAATACATTTTCGCTGCTATGTGGACACCCGTGATTATGCTCTTGTTGGGAGGCTTCACTGTCGCCGCTGCATTATCAAAATACGACATTGCAAAAAGAATTGCAACTTTTGTGCTTAGTAAAGCTGGTACTCGCCCGAGGACTGTACTCGTCGCCAACATGTTTGTTGCGGCTTTTGCAAGTATGTGGATCAGTAATGTGGCTGCACCGGTATTGTGCTTCTCCATCATTCAGGTAAGACTGAGATCCTAGCTAGCCTTGAGGTTCCAACTAACATATCTAGCCCATGCTCCGTAATCTCCCGTCCGATTCTCAGATGTCCAAGGCTCTCATTCTCGGAATCGCGTTGGCGTCAAATGTCGGTGGTATGCTCTCACCAATCGCATCTCCACAAAATATCGTTGCACTTCAAATCATGGACCCGCCTCCCTCTTGGGGAACTTGGTTCTTCATCGCCCTCCCAGTCGGCATTATCTCCATCCTCCTAATCTGGGTGATTCTCCTCCTCACATTCCAACCCGGACGCGGAACGACAATCGTGCCAATTCGCCCGGTCAAAGACAAGTTTTCTGGCGTGCAATGGTTCATCTCCCTCGTCACGCTCGGCACAATCATTCTTTGGTGTATCAGTCATCAGCTCGAATGGCTGTTCGGCGACATGGGCGTAATCGCCATCATACCTCTCATCCTCTTCTTCGGCACCGGCATCCTCACTAAAGAAGACTTCAACAATTTCCTCTGGACAATCATCATCCTTGCAGCTGGTGGTCTTTCTCTAGGCAAAGCTGTCAACTCTTCTGGATTACTACATACTATCGCTGGGGCTATCACCGAAATGGTAGAAGGCATGTCGCTCTACGCCATTCTTGTCGTCTTTGCCACTCTCATCTTGGTTGTTGCAACATTCATCTCGCATACTGTGGCAGCATTGATCATCCTACCGCTAGTGCATAGCGTAGGAATGGGCATGGAGCAGCCGCATCCGAACTTGTTAGTAATGGGGGGTGCGTTGATGTGTAGTGCTGCTATGGGGTTGCCGACCTCTGGGTTCCCGAATATGAGTACGCTCTATCTCTTTTTCTCCTTCTCCCGACTTTATCATTTCTGTTCTTCACTGGAAATTTTGCTAATGTGTCTGTTTTATAGCGGCTATCATGATGGAAGATCCACAAACAGGGCAGAGATACCTCCAAGTCAAGCACTTCATCAGTCGTGGTATACCCGCCAGTGTGACTACACTCTTGGTAGTTATCTCAGTCGGGTACGGGTTGATGTATGTGTCGGGTTTGTAGAGAAGAGTACGGTGATGTGATGTTGTTGAATATAGAACAGACTGCGACTGAGCTAGGGCGTTGGATATGGATGTGATATAGAGAATTTCGAACTGAGATGGTGTCGTGACAATGATTCTGGCTTCGGCCTCTTCACTGGAAAGCCTGCGCTGGCGATCAGGGATTAATCCTGTTCGGTGATCCAGATGTAGCCCATGTCCTAGTGCCTGATGATTGATACTTTGCAATTCGTGAGTACTTGTGATTATGCTGATTACTCCACCCCTTCGCATACTTTACCAGATCCCTTCGCTTCCCTTTTAGCAACGTGTCTTCTCCTAGTTCTGAGTCCACGGTTTTCAATATAAGAAGAAAATTGGAAGAAAATTGATACTTCAAGGAGGAAGGTATCAATCTTGGAATACAGGTCTCCATAGCGTGGGGCTAATTATGGATGGGTTTATTTTGTAGACCCAGGAGGCCGATAGGTCATATTGTCGAATGTGTGAACAGAAACGGAACGGGAAGTCCGAAACTAATTACACGCTGCTTGAACCGCACTGACCCCAAGTGCGCCTCGGTCACTGGTACCATGTCTCTGGGAAGGAAAGCTGTGGACCGTGGAGGGTGGGATGTCTGCTTGCTGATGATTCTCTTGGTGAAGAGAGGTATGCTTCCCAAGGTGTGTGTCTTGTAGTACCAGAATCTCTAGATTAGATCAATTTTTTGGCTGGGGATTATGGTGGAAATATGATGTGTGTTGATTTCACAGAAGGAATGTTCCCCTTGGGATACCCGAGGGCGATTTGTGAATCAAAAGATGATCACGGAGGGAATGGGATATTGACAGATGAAGAGAAGCAGTCTCTGTGAGTTCTGGACCTGTATCATCGCCAAAGGAAGTTGTGGAAGGCAGAATGGGAGGCCCAGGGAAACATATTGATCAAGGTTCCTCACAGTATCCTATGAAGTTAATCTATCATGTTGCGCAAGAGTTGAGTGATGTGGACTTAAGTGCTGGTTTTCTCTGTCAAGAAAGCTCGATTGGATCGAGCTTCTTCCTCATTGTTCACAACACCGTCCACTCAAATCTGACGACCAGAGCTCATTTTTAATTTGCTGAACTACTTGAATTGTGGTGCTTTTGAGTTCGACAAGTCGTGTTCTGAACACAGGTTAGTACAGGATAGCAATCTCTTCCCGTTCTGCACATTGTCATCCAGATATTATACCTCACCTTTCCCAAAAATTAGGCGAGAAGCCTACTACATGTAGAAAAATAGAAGGCCTAATCACCACATAGCCCAGTTAGTCAAGTGGTCAAACACCCAATCAACTGAGCATCACAGAAATTCCTTCTCCCGATGAGGCCTGAAGTGAACGTGATGCTGCGAGGACGGCTCCTGGGTAAACGGCAATGGCATTTATAAGTCCACCCGGTTATTTGGGATGTCGAGCCTTGTATATAAGAGCGGCCGAATCGAATGGGTTGTCATAAATTCCCTAGAGGTACCTCCTGCTTGCAGGGGTTTTCTTTTTTGTCTATTTTTCTTCTGTTTTGTTATATTTCTCGCATTTATCACCTGATTCGTTCAGTGCGCTATAAAGATTGAGTGACGCTGTTTCGCGGTCGAGTTTTATGGTCATTGATCAGACAAGCCATACCCACGCACACCGTCATGGTGCGACTATTTCGAAAGTGTCAATCCAGGAGTCATTCTAGAGAGGCTGGTTTTGTTTCGCGAACCCTTCAGGATTTTATTGATTGCTTCTTGTTACCGCTGAAGACTTGGTAGGGCACACAATTCGGAAGCTCTCCGAAACTAGAGTTAAGAGTGATGTTGACAGGGCGCTGTCAGACGGACATCTCCAGGAATCAAGAAAAATCAAAATATATAATAAGCTTGAATGATATGCTACAGAAATGCAAACCTTTGTAGTAGTCGTGGTAAGCCCTTTTATCTTCTCATTCATGCCACAACCTCACAAGAGGATATGCAGCAGAAGCTTTCGATTATCAAATCTCCTTCGGGTTGAAATATGTCCAGATCGATATTGTTTATTTTCATGTGGGAAGCGAGAAACGAAATATCGGGATAATGTCGGCTCAATCCAACTAGCGCGATGGAGGGGTAAATTAATTTTGGTCACCAACGTCCAAATGATCCGATCAAGTCAATTCTCGACGATACGCCACTATGGAGGAAGATAGAGCTCAGGTTGACTTGGGAGTCGCCGTGGATGTCGAAGAGCAGATAGAGGAGGCTGCTGCGGCTCAACGACAACCTAAAAAGCGCTTCGTGGGAAGAAGGCAAGCCGCAGAAGCTGCGTTGAAGAATGAATCGACAGGGTCAGTGGAGGAGAGCCGTGCGATTCAAGGTAAGAGCATAATTAAATACTAGAGCCATCAAATAAATGCTAATGATATCTCACAGTAACAAAGCCAAGAAGAGCACCCCGAACACTCAACCAGGTCCCTCCAGAAATTCTCAACGACCCAGAGATCAATGCTGCTATTGCCCTCCTACCACCGAATTACTCCTTCGAAATACATAAGACCATACACCGCATACGGACCAACGAATCGCAGAAAGTTGCCCTGCAGATGCCCGAGGGCCTGCTACTGTTCGCCACGACGATATCTGATATCCTCACCCAATTCTGCCCTGGAATTGAAACATTAATTATGGGAGACGTTACATATGGGGCTTGCTGTATTGATGACTACACCGCCAGGGCTCTTGGATGTGACCTGCTAGTTCACTATGCCCATTCGTGCCTCATTCCGGTAGATGTTACGACAATCAAGACGCTGTATGTCTTCGTGGATATCAGCATCGACACGACCCATCTGCTGGCAACATTGGAAAAGAACTTCCCTTCCGGCAAAACTATCGCCATGGTAGGCACAATTCAATTTAATGCAACACTACATGGAGTCAGGGCACCATTGGAAAAGGCGGGATACAATCTGCTCATCCCGCAGATCTCACCACTCAGCAAAGGAGAGATTCTAGGATGTACATCACCACGCCTGACATCAACGGACGGAGTCGATATAATTCTGTATCTTGGAGATGGCCGATTCCATCTTGAAAGCGCTATGATACATAACCCCACCATTCCTGCTTACAGATACGATCCTTACTCGAGAAAGCTTACTCGAGAGAGCTACGATCACAAAGAAATGCACACCTTACGCCGTGAAGCCATTTCCACAGCGAAGTCCGCTAAGAAATGGGGACTCATTCTCGGTTCTCTCGGCCGTCAAGGAAATCCTCACACGATGGCTCTGATTGAGAAAAAGCTCGAAGATCAAGGAATACCTTACATCAATCTTCTTCTGAGCGAGATCTTTCCTGGCAAGTTGGCTATGATGGATGATGTTGAATGTTGGGTGCAAGTTGCTTGTCCGAGACTGAGCATTGATTGGGGGTATGCTTTCCCAAGACCACTTTTGACGCCCTATGAAGCGCTGATTGTGCTGGGTGCGAAAGAGGACTGGGCGAAAGGAAACGGTGATGTTTATCCTATGGATTATTATGGAAAGGAAGGGCTTGGAAGAACGAGAGAAGCGCCAGCTATTACTGCAAAGTGATGAATTTCCAGATGGAAATCATCTTGCTGAGAAAGGAAACGGGATGAGTCGCCGCGAGAAACCACACAATCACCAGCTTCAAGCAGCCAGAGCTTGTTAGTAAGATACCTACGCTCATGGCTGTCCTGACTCACGACCGATGAACACGCATGCGAGTAGCGAGAAATTGAATCTAGGAGAGATTGAGTCGCATTGAAGGTTGTTCTGTCTCTTCTGTTTCCGTTTTTGGAAATAGACGACCAGTTCGTCCGCAGCTGATTCAACTTTCAATTTGCTACCTCCACAGGTCATGATTCCAGAGAAGAATATGAGAATCATGCATCACACTACAGCAGGAGCCCAACAGGTATATATATCAGATCAATTTTTCCAGTTCGCCATTTCCTCTTCTCCCAACATCGCACATTCAAGCATCTCAACAAGTCCCTACAGCAACATCTCAACAAAACACAAAGTAACACAAGACCAACTCCGTCTCAAAACCCTCCAAATCTCCAGCTATGCCTCAAAACCAATACAACAAAACCTGGGGTTCCAAGGACGAATCCTACCAGCAAGACAAGAAGAGCGGCGCCTGGGACAAGCGCGATCCCCCAAAGAAGTACGCCGCAGCCCCGGCCTCTCATGGATATGCTGGCGGCTATAATGCCTACTCGGGAAAGAAGGCTGGCACACTTGCGAACGGAGAGAAATATGTACCGCCTAAAGCAAAGAGTTATCCTGAGCCGCCGATCCACAAGGGTGGTAAGGAATATGACTTTGGGAAGGGCAACGGACCTACCGGAGGTGGTGGGTATGATAGTGATGATGATCCATTTTAAAGTGCGAAGTTGGTAGAGGATTTGGGAAGGGAGTAGTGTAGGATTTTGATCTTTGGTCAAGGGGATCGCGGGATGAATGTGGTGGGGAGGATTGGAGGGTGGAGTCTGAGCATGCGAGCATGGCTTTCTTGTACCATCACTTGGTATTAGTAGATAGAATAAATCGTTGAGCTGACAATCTCCTCTCCCCTTCTTGAATGGGGCATCAAGGACAGTCGCAAGAATCGGGATTCGCTTGTTGATTTTTCCACTTTCATATCCCTCTACGGTGACAATATTAAATGAGGCTGGACCTCTCTTCCGATCCACCGGAGCATCAATTCGGGCATCTAACTCAAACACTTTCCCCAGGCCTCCCATCAACAACATCAACAACCTTAATAACCGGCCCTTCAATCTTCTTGATCTTCCTGCCTTCCCACCACATCATGATACCGGCCGCCATACTAACACCGCAGCCCAAGGCGATAAAAGTCCCCGTAGCCCATGTTGGGCGATTAAAGCGATTATAAGCCCACATCATCGCCGCCAAAACAGCCTGGAACGCCGTATTCAAAACCATCATCCAAACCACCAGACTCAACTTCCACAAACTCGTAGGCGGTGCAACTTCACCCGTAAAAGTGACGCGGTCCTTCTCCACCTCACTCAGATCTATGGCGTTGACGTCCGTAAACCAAGCAGGTGGCCTGAACCAACTTGCATTCTGCTCGCTTAATCGACGCATTGCTTCTCTGTTCTTTCCGAAGCGAGCTTTGGCTAACCAGTACAAATCTCTGAATCGCCATGGGGCGAGCCCGAAGCCTGTCACGCAGAAGAGGGCGTTCAGGATCTGAGAATCGATCTCGATCCATATTTTCCGTGGAGAGTAAAGGTCATCTTTACTTGGGTGGTTCATGGCTGGTGCGACGCCGAGAAGGAGGAAGAATATCATGGCGCCCCAAGCTACGATGTTGAGTCCGTAGATAGTCATGAGGAACCCGGTAGGAGTGATGACGAATTTCCAAGCTGCAGTTAAGCCGTGTTGGGTTGTGGTTTTCCAGTCGTGTTTCTCTTCCGTCAAAGCCTCTGCTTGTTGTGCAAGCGTTGTCGCTCTTCGTGGTGGCGGTGGTCGAGTGTCCTCTCCTTGTTCTCCATCCTTCAGAAGTTCTTCCCGTCCATCTTGTGTTTGAGGTTGGCTTTTCCACTCATTGGTATTGCTTGATCCTAATCCCGTTGCCGTCCTGGTCCGCGAGAGCGCTAGAACCGGATCCCCAGACTCATCTTTCACTACCGTTCTCGCACTCCGGCCGTGTTCATCAAACTCAATATTCTCTCCTCCTGCTACGGGCTCGCGCAGTTCAGTGAGTGTTGGCGCATAAGCTATTGCTGTACCGGTTGCTGCCCACATTCCGGGTTGAGGATTGAAGTTAAGAATCGCATTGGTAGTTGACACAGAGGCTGCACGAATGCGGCCTGTTATCGTGGAAGGTGCATCTTTCGTATTATCATCCGCCATTTTGAGATTTCTGGAGAAGAATCGTGATATTAAGAGATAGGAAAAATGAGATGAGAAGCTGTGTAAGGACCTTGCTACCCGAAAGAGAGATCAGAGAAGTCTCGCGATCATGTTGAATAATAAAATTGAACGTTAACGACGCAAAGCTTCAGCTTGAGGGTGACGGCACACATTGCGCTACTTGCAAGACTATTTTTTCCACGGGGAGCCCGTTTTTAATATTAGATGGCCTGTGAGGAAACTCTAATTATGAAACTCTATCTGTTGGCCCCGCCGTCAACCTTCATTGAGGCCGCTAATTCGTGATACCATTCCATACGAAGTCTAAAAAAGCTGGAGTATCGTTCTAAACAATTTGCACTGATAATATCGGCATCAGCACTCGACAGTCCTGTCATGTGAGACTAGAAGATCAAGAGATACATACTGACTCCGAATGTAATGGAAGATGTGATCGTGACGATGGACGGATCAGATATCGTGACGATATGCTTTCGGATCGCGGGTGCGGCGTTCTGCCGGTGAGCACCCGACTTCGGCGTCATATTTTCTATTCATATTGAATATTTCTTCCGTCCTGCCGTCCTGGGTTGCGAAGGTTCCGAAGCCGTCTCGTCGTTCGTCTTTCGAATCCTTTTGCCATGCGGCGTTACCAGCTGTCCTACATTGACATCCCGTTACAATTCGATACTATCTTTTTCGAGCCTGTGTAAGACTCGTTTGAAGAGCTGGTCAGCATCGCTGCAAACCCCCATTGGTCTATTCAGAATACCTGAATCAATATCTTAGTAAAGCTTGACTTTACAGTCAGCAGAGGTGCACTGTAAGCATTACGCCCGTTAGCATTTATCGCCCGCATTTTCGCGCTAGCAGTTCACCATCCTCGGTTTGTATGGCTTCTTGATATCGAGGCTTGAAGTAATCCTATGGTCAAGTGCTGTGGCGCTCATGCATAAGCCAGTAGAATTAATTTCTTGTTTTAAGGCCGATTAGTGTACGGCTTTATCCCATGTTCATCTCAGGTCGAGTTTTCATTGTTCCCATACTTTATAACGGCCGTCTCTCATTTCAGGTATATTTCGTCGAGACCTCTTCGCTAATGAACAAATTATTAAGAATTCGAATTCTTGATCGTCTCTCCTCGTATCTTTCTCATCTCATCACTGGCTAGACATCCCTCCCAAAGTCCTAGCGGCCAGTCAAAATGGCTCTCGGTTCGGAAAAGAGGCTCGTATCGGGAGTTGATCACAAGAATGAGTACTTTCACGCCAAAGCCACGATCCGAGATGATGGCCGATTCAACGTTCATCTCCGAGATCGCGCATCAAAACTCACCAAATACCTCGAGAAGCGCTCACGGCATCCTCGAGGCCATCCTCAAATAGGCGAGGACTTGACATCCAAAAATCGAGAACATGAAAACACCTTCCAGTCAGTCCTCGGCAAATACGCAAACATTCCTCGTCTGAACATCGCTATCCATATAGTGGGATCGAGAGGCGATGTCCAGCCTTTTATCGCTATTGGGAGAGTGTTGATGAAAGAACCATATAATCATCGCGTGAGATTATGTACGCATCCCGTATTCAAAGATTTCGTCGAGGAGAACGGGCTTGAATTCTTCTCTATCGGAGGGGATCCCGCAGTGTTGATGGCTTATATGGTTAAGAATCCTGGACTGATGCCTGGTATGGAGAGTTTGAGAGCTGGTGATGTGGGAGCGCAAAGAGCAGCTATTGCTGAGATCATTGAAGGGTGTTGGAGGGGCTGTATTGAGCCGGGGAACGGGATGGGAGAGAAGCCTGATGCGAAGTATACCAGAGAAGAGGAAGTTGATCGCTTGTTTATCGCGGATGCGATTATTGCGAATCCGCCTAGTTATGGGCATATTCATTGTTCGGAGAAGCTGGGGATTCCGTTGCACATGATGTTCACGTTGGCTGGACCTTTTCGTAATCCAGATCACGAGCTGACATTTTTAGGATGCCTTGGTCGCCAACTCAACACTTCCCACATCCTCTAGCGTCGCTGGACAGGAATGAATCTGACCCAGGATTCGCAAACTACATCTCGTACACGATGATGGAATTGCTAGCCTGGCAGGGGTATAGTAATACAAATCGCAAATTAGGGGAACTTGCTCACAGAAATACAGTTTGAATGATGTGATCAACGGCTTTCGCGTGAAGACTTTGCAGCTTGATCCAATCTCTCCATTGTGGGGGCACATGCTGTTATCGAGAATGAAAGTCCCTTTCACATACCTCTGGTTTGTCTCACTGTCTCGTCCATTCAACATTGTTCAAAAGACTGACATTCTTCAGGTCCTCAGCACTCATAGCGAAACCACCAGACTGGGGATCTCACATCAACATCAGCGGTTTCGCTTTCTTAGATCAGTCTTCTTCTTACACACCTCCAGACGATCTGATGGCCTTCCTTAATGCCGGTCCACCACCTATCTACATTGGCTTTGGTTCCATCGTAGTCGACAAGCCAAACGAACTCACGAAAATGATATTCGGAGCCGTAAAACTCGCAGGTGTTCGAGCTCTCGTTTCAAAAGGATGGGGAGGCATCGGAGCAGGTGAGGTACCCGAGGGTGTCTTCTTACTTGGAAATGTCCCCCATGACTGGCTCTTCAACTACGTCTCAGCAGTCGTGCATCATGGCGGAGCCGGCACAACAGCAATTGGCATTGCGATGGGTAAACCAACAGTCGTAGTCCCATTTTTCGGAGACCAGCCGTTCTGGGGTGCAATGATCCACAGAGCCGGAGCTGGACCGGAACCTGTTCCTTTCAAGAAGATGACTGAGGAGTCACTTGCGCATAGTTTTAAGACTGCTCTTGGACCAACGGTACAGAGAGATGTGAAGATGATGGCCGATAAGATTGCTGGTGAGAATGGAGCTGTTGATGCTGCTGCTTCGTTCCATCAATCTGTCAATTTGGATTCGATGCGCTGTCTCTTGAGACCTGATCGGGTTGCGCATTGGAGGGTCAAGAATACCAATATTCGATTAAGTAGTCTGGCTACTGCTGTTTTGCTTGATGCTGGAATGTTGAAGTTTGGGGATCATAAGCTGTCAGTCATGACCAACCCTCTTCCCCATAATCCTTAGGATCCAGAGTTTGAGGTTTATTACTGACTATCACGACAGTGTACGCCATCGAGATTGGTATGTCGATGAAGGCGCAGGTGATCCCATTGTGGCATTTCTAGCCGTCGCATCTGGCACAGCGCAAACAGCCATAGCCAAAACCGTGCAATACTCCCGCGGAATGTCCAAAGCCATGCATAAAAAGCCTCCCAGCGAAAACGAATCCGTAGATGAGCCTCCCTACCTCGAATCCTCCACCAGTCTCGATTACTATCCCTCCCGCAATCCTGTACAGCACGCTGCTCATTATTCACCTGCACATCTGGAAGCACTCGCATACAGGCTCGCGAGCAAAACGCTACCAAATGCGAAAGATAGGAAGAAAGCTGCGAGAACGCATTCGTGGAGTCCGCAGCAGAGATTACCCAATATTTTGCACGGGTCTCATAATAAGACGGTGCATTATCATGGGAGGCTACATGATGCTAGTGTTGAGACGGGACATTTCGCTTATTCGATGGCGGCGACGGGCTTAAAAGGTAAATTCTCAAGTCTACGATCTCCTTGTCTCTGCCCAATTTCCATGTCTGAAACTGTCTTGGGGTCTCCGTGGTCTGAGAACTTGCTAATAAGATGTTTCATAGTCCCCGTAGCACTCTTCTATAACCTCGCCAACGGTTTCCACAATGCCCCCTCATTCTTCCTTTCAGACGACACTGTCCGCAGGCGAGACAATATAACCGGTTTTGGCTCCGGCGTCAAAGTCGCCTCCAAGGAAGTCTGTTACGGTCTCTACGACGGCATTACCGGTCTCGTCACTCAACCATATTCTGGTGCCAAACGCGACGGTCCTATAGGTTTCGTCAAGGGTATCGGAATAGGTATTGGAGGTCTGGTATTCAAGACTTCTGCTGCGGCGTTCGGTATGCCTGGATACACGTTGAAGGGTCTGGAGAAACAGTTGCAGAAGAGGTACAGTAGGGGTTTGAAGGCGAATTTGATCGTGGTGAGGATTAAGCAGGGCATTTTGGAATTCGAGAGGGCTAGTGAAGAGGTAGGTTATTACTTTTGCATCATGAAGGGTTGATAATGTTTGCTGACGATTCTTAGGAGCGAGATGAAATTCGGAAAAGATGGATTGAACTTGGCTGCGATGGCATGTAAGAACTGAAGGACAAGTTAGGAATGATAGGGCCAGAAAATCTTTATCTGGAGTTCTGGGGGTACCATTTACTAGGCTAGGGATAATGTATCGCCAGCGTAGTAAGGGTGTGGTTAAATAGAATTCACAGGACACAACTTTGTTGATTGAGCTGGAATCATAAATTATTTTCGTGCTATTCTATTCACAGTCACTGCGTATGCGAGACTGTTCAGACTTACTTCGCTTCACTTACTTTCTGAATGTTAAGGTAGGGAACCATCATACTACGCCACAAAATATGGCAACCTTGATATAGCCATCGTTTCCCAAGATCAATCCGAGTTGTTCCAACAAGGACTCCTCATCACCCAGAAGGCTCAAATCTCATGTCGTACACTAAAAATGAAAGTTACACAGGCATATCTAGGTCTGATTGTTGCTACAGTACATGACGAATCTCATGCCTCACTTCCATGCATGCGGAGTTGGATTTCTCGCTTACTTTAAACTCCGTATCCGCATCAGTGGTAAGAGGTATAGAGAACGCTACTACAGCCCAAACAGGAAGTACTGTTACATTGAGTCACCAGAGCGTATGTGAAGTGTGAAATTTTAGTCTATGAATGGAGACATGTGCATGGAGGATACGGAGATGGTCGGGGTTAACAGTCTATAAAGCGATCATACCATGTTGAGATCGTTTTCAGGAAGGCGACATATATTCTGCAAGGTCCTCAGCTAAGAACCAAGGGATGAAAAGTCCATCTCATTCTTCGTATCCAAGTTTGTTCTCTCCTTCACGACCCATTTGAAAGACAAGTCTTGGCGTTTAACCAAACCTACTCCAATCCACTCAAAACACCGCCTCAAAAATGTCACGTACCACAACCGGCAAACTAGCAAAAGTCAGCACTCTCACCACCTACGCCGAGAAACAGCTCCTCACCCCCAGCCCACATCTTAAAAATACGCTCTCAAATTCCCTCTCCGCCGGCCTCCCGCCAATCACCATCTCTCCCCTCCAAGGCCAGTACCTTGCCCTACAAGCCAAGTTGATAAATGCCAAAAGTATTCTCGAAATCGGCACTCTAGGCGGCTATTCAACACTCTGGTTCGCATCCACCGGTGCACGCGTAACTAGTATCGAGATCAACGCCAAGCATCGGGACGTGGCACTCAGCAACATTAAAGCTGCTGGGTACGGAGAGAAGGTTGATGTTATTTTGGGAGCGGCGCTGGACGTCATGCCGCAATTGAAGCAAGAGGGTCGGGTGTTTGATTTGGTCTTCATAGATGCTGACTGGGGCGAGCAATGGGAGTGTTTCGAGCAGGCAGTAGATTTGACAAGAAAGGGTGGACTGGTGTATGTTGATAATGTCGTTCGAGAATTGTTTGAGGAGGGAGGATTTGAGGATGAGGGAAGAGAGACTTTGGTCAGTAAGGTTGGGAAGATGGAGGGCGTGAGGGCGACGGTGATAAGTACGGTCAGTGGATGGAAGAAGAACCCTGAGGAGATGGTTGATGGATTTTTGTTGGCTGTTGTGGAGTGAGAGTTCTCGAGCTCGGTCAAGTTGGAATTATTTCCCCAGGCTTCATAATTTCGAGAGAATGTTAGTTATGGCCATGGAAATGAAAGCATTCAGCTTGTTTTACTATAGATAAATACTTGCCGTGCTGCAAAATTATGTCCTTAAATTTAAGTGATGAACCCATACTTGCACCAAGATTCTATGCATGTAGCCAAAATCTTGACGTGGCCACTTGGGAGCTCCCTCACCCTAGCTCATTGTTTTATACCAAACGGTCTTTGTTCATGGCGCCAGTACAAAAGGTTTCGGAGCCACCGTCACGATCAAAATCCATTGAGCGACTCTCTCACTGACTAAACTTGTCCTACTA